>CAUYPK010060673.1:0-75034 GCA_963574355.1 Loris lydekkerianus | reverse complement strand
ACACACTTATTTCGGTGTTTGGCTATTTTTTATTTTTTTTTTTTTTTTTTTTTTTGAGACAGAGTCTTACTATGTTACCCTTGGTAAAGTGCCGTGGCATCATAGCTCACAGCAACCTCAAACTCTTGGGCTTAAGTGATTCTCTTGCCTCAGCCTGAGACTACAGGCACCTACCACAATGGGCAGCTATTTTTTTTGTTGTTGTTGTTATTGCGGTTGTCGTTGTTTAGTAGGCCCGGGCTGGGTTCAAACCTGCCAGCCTCAGTGCATGTGGTTAGCGCAGTAACCACTTTGCTATACGCACCGAGCCTGTTCTGCCTTCCTAACACCCCTTAAACTTTGGTGATACCTGCCTCCTTCCCTTGGCCCCCTGATCTTCAGGTTCTTGGGTGGTGTCAGCTATGCTCTTGCTTTGCCACTCCCTCTCAAGAAGCATGTCCAGTCTTCAACCTGCCCGGTGGTCATCTGGGTTTCACACTCCAAGCATACTCCCCCACCCCATTTGTCCCCATTGTGCTATCTTGATTAATGGCATCACCAGCCATCCAGCCCCCCTCCCTGAAACCTAAGAGTTGTGCATGTCTTCCTGTCTCATTTCTGCCTCTCCCACATCCCTGTATACTCCATCTCTGAGTGTGACATTTTATCTCATAAGTATCTCTCAAACCCACCTTAGAGTCTGCAGTACTTTAAATACATTGTTATCAAGCAACTGCTAGTTCCCTTCAGGCTCTCTGCTACCTCCTGTCTGTGTCTTGGTTCATGGTGCCTCCTCTTCCTGAAATGCCTAGGCTGCCCCCTCTCCCCAGCTGAGCCCTGTCTGCTTGTGTTCCTGTTGCACACCAGGGTTAAGTTCCACAGCCTCTTTGAGCCTCAGTTCATCCTTTAGGTTCACTAGTACATTCAGAAGCACATGATGTCAGCTATGAATATTATTACAGATAACGTCAGGAAACGGTGATACATCTTTTCTTTTAAAGACAAAGCCTTTTGTAATCATTTATCATCTTCCCAACATCTTGCACATGTTTTCTACAGACATAGATACTCAGCTTCAACTAGCTAAAATACTGCTTTACAAAAGTTTGTGCCTGTACCATGCGATCATGGAGGGAGAAACTACATAGTTTTGGAGAGATTGGTTATAGTCAGTGAAGTACTGTTTAACAGGACCCTTGGCAGAATTTTCAGGTAAAGAACAGGCATTGTATTTGCTAATCAGTAGGTATTCACTGAGTGTATGTCTTTGTCTTGCATTAATTGTATAAGCTATGTGTTTCCCAATTAGAAGGATAGGCTTATTATGAGTATGAATATAGTAAACCATTTTTTAAATGAGAAGTTTTTAATCCTTTACTAGTGATTTATTTGAGGTTTGAAATTTCTTTCAGGATTATTGTGCAACAAAGTGGTCGATCTTACGGGAACGCTTTGACCGAGGACTGTATGCCTCTCACGCTGACCTCCACAGGCTTAAGTAAGTACCAGCAGTTTAAGCCCTGGGTGTTCCTAAGAAACCATTAATGCAGGGCTGGCTCCACTGGCTTGCCATGCCCTGGCTTCAGCCTCCCTCCTACTCCATCATCCTTCTTATCTGCCCTTGGCTCCTTTCTGCTGTCCCTTGCCGCTGAAATTTACAGTTTGATATCTTTGTTTATTCAAGTCCTACCCAGTCAAGTCAGAGGCTGACCCTTTCCAGTGTTCTGCCCACTCAACCAGACTTCATCCCTCTCTCTGAGTCTCTACAGATGTCCCAAAATCCATCCCTAAAGTCACCACACAGGGAAAATGGGAAATTGTAGCTAAATGTACTTTTATTTATAAAATATTCATATAAAATTTTACAAAATATTCTTGATGTTTTGGCCACCTCCTTGTAAAATTTTGTAATAAATATTTTGTAAATAAAGGTACGTTTAGCTACAATTTTCCTTATTCCCTATGTGTGGCAACTTAGGGGCAGCTTTTGGGATGACCTCTCTAACGTACTTGTCATATTCCACTCTGTTTTATAGTTATTTGCTACTTCTTAAAAATTGCTGTCATGATAAGTCACTTAAGTGCAGAGACTATATCTTGTAAATTATTGTATTTGTTATTTGCTTAGCACAATGCTTTCAAAAAACAGGCCTCTAATAAATATTTAGATTCATAGACTATCAGAGCTGGGAAGGACCTTCATACCTTCTCATGTTGTGTAACAAACGATAGTACAAAGAGGTTGGAACTTGCTTAGTATTCATTGAATAAATGATGGAATGCCTGAAGGGAGAAAATTCATAACATACTAAATTATACCAAAACTAAGTTTCATGAACTAATTGATTTTGACAGGTGAACTGTTTCATGTTGTGGAAGGTGGGCATGAATCAAGTAAATCTGTGTGAAACACACAGATCTGGTGTGGCTGCTGGGAGAGCTGGCCTAAGTGAGGAAGCATTTACACCAGTGCTGGTCACAGGAGGAAAGTCTATCTCTGTGTGGTGCCAAGTGGGCAGGTGGTTCAGTCTGATGTGTATTTGTGCTTATCATTTGTAGGTATCAGTGCTTCAAATCTGCCTGGATGTATGAGGTGTTTCATAGGGGCTTTTCATTTCCTATCAACTATAAAAACTTGAAGACTGCCTTGCAAGTTTACGACAAGGAAGTTCAGTGGACGCTAGGAGCAATCCTATACAGGACCCGCTTTTTACCCTTAAGGTAGGGCTTTGAATTGGGTAATGAGAATCAAAAAGGTGCTTCTGTGCGGTTAACGGTGCCTGGTGGCAACTGTGGTGTGTTGGTGTTTGGAGCAGTCACAGCAGTCACAGCAGGATGGAGGAGTCAGTGGCACTTGCATTTCTTCTCCCCAGCTTCCCAGAAGCTCTTCTTTCCTCCCCACCCTGCCCATCCCATAATACACAGCACTTTTGCACTGCTGGCCTAGGTGTGATTATTCTCAGCTGTCTGCTTCCCAGCCCCTGCTTAAGGGATAATTCAGAGGCTCTTAATCTTTATGGCTTTGGACCCCTTCTCAAAATACTGTTTTTAAATGTGTACTGTGAATACATAGGATTACAGAGAAAGCCATTATGTTGAAATACATTTATCAAAACACTACAGAAAACTAATGTATGGTACAGTCATATAAGTTCTTCTTTATTAACACATTAATTAGCAAGACCTAGCAGCAGAACCAGCACTCTTTGTGATTTCAGTGTAGTAATGAGCATCTGTGATCCTGAGGGTTTCAATGACATGTATGAGGTAAACAATGCACAGTTTTCATTAGGAGTTGAGTCATATTTTGCCAGTACTGCAATATCTATGTTTGTGATCAAAGGAAATGTTAGATTTCAGTCAGATTGGTTAAATAAAAATGTATGCTTTTCTCCATTCAAGTTTGCAGACCCAGTTGACCCCCTGTTAGGAACACTAGTTAACTGATAGATGTTTTATTAGTTCTTTTGCTCCAATTGACTGAGCATCACCCTTGCAATACTCCTGGATTGACTAACTGTGAAAATTATGACTGTGGGTATTATGGATCACAGACCTGTGGTTGGATTCTACATTGACTTCCATGTATTGGAAACCCTCCCTGTACTTCTTAATTTCTCTGGCTTTTGATAACCAAATTATAATGATGGTATCTGCTATGGATTCTGAATACACTTCCACATGTGATCAAGTTAATACTTACAAGTACCCCACATTTCACAAGCAAGGAAACCAAGCCACCAGGGTCAGGTTCTGTCCACAGTGCTGGGGCCTACACCAGGCCCTCCTGTCCCATGCCCTGTATACCATTCTCACCACTCCCTCACTTAACCTGTCCCATTTGTTTCTGTTGTTTGGTCTCCATGTGGACAGAGACATCCAGCAGGAGGGTTTCCGGGCCAGTCACGCTCACTGGCGGGGCGTCTCCTTTGTCTACAATCACTACCTGTTCTCTGGCTGCTTCCTGGTGGTCCTCCTGGCCATCCTGCTCTACCTGCTGCGGCTCCGGCGTATCCACTGGCGCACTCTGCGCCCCGGCTCCGCCGCTGCTCTCTGGATGGAGGAAGGCCTCCCCTCCCAGAAGGCTCCAGGCACCGTGTGAACCTAGTTGGACCTCCAGGAAAACTCAAGGAAAAGCCATTTTTGCCTCAGGGTTTCTCCTCTTTATTTTCCTGTGGTTTTGTTTTTCCTTTTCCTGTTTGTTCCTTAAAAGCAAAATCCATTGTTTGTAAGCCTTGCTGTCCATTTAGCTGTTTTGATTACAGCTTTAAATTGAGGAATAGGGCAAAGGGATTGATTTTTTTCTGTGTAGGACATCTGCCAAAAGCTAACACAATTTTGCGGTTTTCTTTAAGGTACATTAAATTTTAAACAGATGCACTTTGATGTTGGAAAGACATGGAAGTGATGTGTTCTGTCAGTAGAGACAGGACAGAAGAGTGATACTTTTATAAAACCAAAAACTTATTGACTGAAATCATCACCTTTTTCTCTATCTTGAAAACTCTAAATAGACAGTGATGTTTAATTTTTATTTATTGTTCAGGTCTGTAATTATATGTATTTTCTTTTCAGGTTTAAAAATTTAAAACCATTTATATCCAAAATAAAGTAATTTAGGCACCTGGAGGTAACCATTATTAAAATTTATAGTGAAGAGATGTGGAAAATGTGAACTATTAAGCTTCGTGTATGTGTATGGAAAATGCTCATGAACCGGAATGAGGGAATGTGGTGCTGGTTCTTGTAAAAACATGCTTTAAACAGGGCATAGTGGCTCATGCCTGTAACCCTCTTACTCTGGGAGGCTAAGTTGGGTGGATTGCTGGATTGCTTGAGCTCTGAAGTTCATGACCAGCCTGAGCAAGAGCAAGACCTTGTCTCTACTAAAAATAGAAAAACAGCCATGCATAGTGGTGCGTGCCTGTAGTCCCAGCTACTTGGAGGCTGAGGCAAAAGGATTGCTTAAACCCAAGAGTTTCAGGTTGCTGTGAGCTACAGTGACACCATGGCACTCTACCCAGGGTGACAGAGTGAGACTCTGTCTTTTTTTTTTTTTTTTTTTTTTTTTTGGGTCAGTTTATTTATTTATTTTTACCAAGTGCACAGAACTTTATTATTATTTTTTACATATGCATGTATTTATTTGGGTTCCACTTTTTGCTTTCACAAAGACTCTGTCTTTTAAGAAAAAAAACAACACAGATACTTTGGAATTTACAATTGCATTACATTTAGAAAAATCCCCATTATTTTCTTGACCATAGGTAATTACATTCTTTATCTCATATTTCAGTGACCTTAGAATATTTTGATTTTGAAAGAATTGGAAAATTCATTAAGTCTCACTGGTTTTAATTATATTAGAACTAGAGCTAACTTCCAGTCACTTCACTGTTTCTTAGAAATACACTTCTGTTTGTGTAATCGTGCTCCAATTTCTCCCAACTTCAAGCCGGTATCCTCTCTCCCCAGTCTCTTAGTTAAAAGCTGTCTCAGCAGTTTGATTTGGGAGGCACATAGCTTGATAAGTTCTCTTTATTATTGCTGTTGTTGAGGCTGTGGTTGGCAATGCCACTCTTAATCCAGACTGAGGGAAGAGTCTGAATCTAATATAAGAAAAACTCACATTTTGAAAACAACAAATCTGACATTATAAGCAAAAACCTAAAAAGGACAACAGAATTGGTGTATGTGAAATTGGTTGTTTTTTACCCATTTCTTTAGAAGTTTCAGGAATTCTCATTTTTTTTTTTAGGTGAAGTTCTTTTTCTGTGTATGTGTGTGTGCAATGTGTGTATGCACGTGTGTACAAATGTACTATTTCCTAACTCCAGAACAGTTAAATTCACATATTTGGTTGCCAATTGGTGCCCTAAGTGGGATCCCTGCTATAACAGATTTCTGAATTTTGTGGAAGAACCTTGGAACTAGGTAATGGGCAGAGACTGGAAGAGCAGGCTAAAAGAGGCCTGTTTTACTGTGAACTAGTTATAAAGGGTGAGTCTGGTAAGGACTGATAAGAAAAGACTGGGGAAAGTCTGCCCCAGGTATAGCTTGACCTGCCACTCCAGAAGTACAGGTCATAACTTTGGTGGCATCCAAGACTACTAATTCTAGGGACAAGAGCTGTGGGGGCATAGCTCCCTCCACCTAGATTTCCAAGGATGTTGTGCATAACTAGGGGGCCCAGGTGGAGACTCATCACAGGCGAAGTAGTCCAGTCAGTGTCAGTTCTAGAACGGGTGCCTTGGGCCTCAGGATCTTGTGGTGCTCCAGGAGGTTCTACCCATCTGACTGAATGCACCTCATGCTTGAAGTCCTTAAGAAAGCGAGTGAGCTTCTGGCTCTGTAAGGAGTTGGTCTTGGCCATCCAACTCCCACCTCTCCTAGCCAAAGCCTTGGTTCTTTGGTAGAAACTGCAGGGAGTTGGGGGCCAAGCCACAAGAGGTCAGGAGTGGGACAGGAGGAGGGAAAGGAAAGGACTGCAAAGGGGAGAGAAGGTGGATGGGCACCCAAAGGATTTGGTAGGGGTAACCCTTCTTCTGGGTCTGGACATGAAGAAACATTAGGGCATAAACATCAGGGTCCCAAAACAAGGGTTAAGAAAAACTTCACTGCTTGAGCTGAAAGGGGTAGATTTTCAATTTTAAAAGAAAAGTTGAAGAATTTGCAACAGACACCATACGTGGCCTATAAAGCTTAAATTATTTGCAGAAAAAGTTTCCTAGCCCTTGAAAGAACAGCCCAGTTCAAGAAAAGATATAGACAGTAGCATACTCTTAATCCAGGAACATAGTTACCATTTGTGGGCATAAAAAAGTGGGCAAGAGAAATAACGAAATGTAAGTCTTAAAATATTTGTTTATGCAGCAGAATTTCACCTCTTTTGATTCTAGATTACTTTCAAGATGAGTTTTCTAGCAAACTAGGAAACCTGGTCTCTCCAAAATAAAATTTTAAAAGTTCTATGTAAGGGAGCCCATCATGTGTTGAGATGTCTGCGGTCACAGCACATTGCATTTCAGAGGTAGCCTCACGTAGTTCCTCAGCACATTGCATTTCAGAGGTAGCCTCACGTAGTTCCTCACAACTTTGTACATGCCACATGTGCAGGGTAGGTGAGAGGCAGGCGAGGAGGAGCTTAATTCAAGAGGTGAAGGATTCATCTCTAGAGCTAACCAGGGAGGCAGTAAACTGTGTCCTTGAAATAAAAGACAAGCCAGGTGGGATGGCTCATGCCTGTAATCCTAGCACTCTGGGAGGCCAAGCCGGGTGGATTACTTGAGCTCACAAGTTCTAGACTAGCCTGAGCAAAAGTGAGAACCTGTCTCTACTAAAAAAATAGAAAAACCGAGGCAAGAGGATTGCTAGAGCCCAAGAGTTGGAGGTTGCTGTGAGCTATGACGCCATGGTACTATACCCAGGGCTACAGCTGGAGACTGTCTCAAAAAAGAAAAGAAGAAACAAAAGAAATTGGACTGGGAACTTGGCTAAAAGCTCTATGGAAAACACTCTGTGTTAAGCACTGCACAGTAAGTTCTTAGGTTGCATGGCCATGTTGTGTGCTTCTCCTCCTTACACCTCCAGGGAATGCTCTCAAAGATTTTACAGTCCCTTTGACATCACAGAGGAAGAAAACATGGATTTTTGGCCCATTTTTACCCTTAAACTGCTAGTGTTAGGCAGTGCTTTCGGACCTGGGGGTAAATTGAAGATGCTGCTAGCAACCCAGAGGCTCTGTGCGTTCTAGAGTGACCAACTCTCAGTGAACAGATATTTACATCTTGAACTCAGGCCAACATGGCATAGTCTTCCTTATGAGGAGCGTGTGTCACCTAGCAAGAAACTAGAAAAGGCAGATGGGTTTTTCAAGCTTTAAAAAACATCAGCTTTCGAGTTCTGTGCAATCAAGTACAGTGCAGCAAAAACTACCTTGAAGTGAGTTATTTATTTCAGTGTTTTATTTCTTACAACTTTAATTTTCCCTTTGAATGATGAATGATTCATTGTTCTGTTACTAAAATTATATCTTCCAGTTAGGAATTATAAGAACTAAGGGAGAATTTTTAATTATTTTTGTTGTAAGTGATGTTTTCCATTTGGAGTAATAATGATCCTCTCGGAAGGTCATTGTGGTGGTGTGTCATTTGCTGTCCATGGCAGCCTCACATTGCCACATGTGCACATGGATGGGTGTTGAAAATCAATAAAATGGAATTTCATGTGACGGCCTGCAGACTGTGTGTGAGCTTGCTTTTTTGTGATTTAAATAGATTTCTCTCTGATGTTTAGATCTTCTCACTTATTAGAATGATTAGTTGAACTTGAGTCTAAATTCAGTAAAATAAATTGGTCACTTTGTCTGCATTTGTTGGATGTGCTCGCTGTGAAGCATGCTGTGTGGGGCTGAAGAAGGAGTCTGCGCCCTGCAGCACGGAAACCAGATTCTAAACAAGGAGAAATACTGACCAACCTGTGACGTCCACCATCCATAACTGCCGACTGAGACAGCTGTTTATAACATACAAGTACCTATGTATGCCTAGATAAGAAAAAGAAATAAAATCAGCTTCTATGTATTTACTCTTATAGTATTGAACAGCAAATGCTGACTTTAAACAACATCATTTTGCAGTTAGATTTAAGCTTAAAGCTCAATCTTGGTTTACTTCCAGAGAATTATGAATCTCATTACTAATGTTACTAGTAACTGATAGAGAAGATGAGATTACAAACTACACATCCTTTTCAGCTGTTCGAGAACTTATAAAGGTTATCCTGGAGAGGAAGGTAGTCCTAAGCTGTAACCTGAAAACAGACAACAGAGACAGACAGGAAGGGAAGGGGACCAGCTGTTAGGAACAGCAGAATAAAGGCCTGAGCCACATCTGCAGAAGAGCGTGGGAAAGAACAAAATGGGAATGCAGTGAGCAAAGAGTCCCTGAGTGAGGTGCTCTAGCCATTGCCTGCCAGAGCAGGCCAAAGATGTAAGCAGAGAACTCTCACATGATTTTTTGAGGTTATTTTGCTTGAGGACAAATAACATTAAGGTTTCTAAGATGGCAAAAGACATCTAAATTTTTATTCCACTTGGTGAAAGAAGTGTGTGCCTATTTCCAACAGATTGGAAAGGCCGTGGCTCTGGTTTTGTGTTTGTGTTTAGTTTGTTTCCATTTGTCTCAGGCGTTTGGAATGCACTCTGTGGCCCTTTTTTTTCTTTGAGATCCTGAAATGCTAATGGTCTGCACAGACAGGGTTGTGGTGGTCTGGCAGAAGAGAAGAGCAGGTCAGCTCCGTTAGCTTGTCTTCTTTTGGAAAGGTCATCAGGAGACAAAGGGATACCTATAACCCCAAAGCACACCTTGGCAGATTGGGCCCCACCTCGTCTGGGAGCCTGTTGCCCTCAGCCCCGGACCCCAACTCCTCTTAACAGAAGAGTTTATCTATTGATGTGTTTTCTTTTCCTTTTAGCAGGGTTAGTGCCTCTCCCTTTCAGTCTTGCCTCTTAATACATCCATTAAGGTTGATGAAGACCTGCTGCAGGGGAAACCAGCAAGCACTTTGGCCTTTGATCTTTGCCCTTCACCCTTGATCCTGTTTGGCAGGTGAATGACATCTGGGCTCCAGACGTCATGGCCACTTAAATGTTTCTGTCAATAGCATAAGTCTGTTATGTATAACAGACAAGAAAACCAGGCCTTGAGGATCTCTGCCCTGAGAAAAGTACTGAAAGCTCCTGAGAACATGGTGGTGGTGGGCACAAAAGACAAGCTTCTGTTTAAATACATAACTTCAGTAAATGGATGGGGAAGCAGGGGGTTTTCCCACCTATTCAATCAGCATATAAACATCTCAGGCATCTGGTGGTGGTTTGTCTGGGGTGGTGAGTAGGTGGGGGTGGGGCTGGAATTTCAGTGGCCGTTCTTTAACCAGAAGGGGAAAAGTTAGTTTGTGGCAAGGTCCTCAAAAGACAAAGGAGCATTTTTTTCATTTCAGCATGGGACTCACTTTGTGTTATTTTAAAAAAGTACCTGTGTGGGCTCTTGCCATTCTCTCAGGTTCATAACCTTTCCCTTTTTCTCACATTGATGCTCATCACAGTTCCAAGTGGGCAGTTCTGGAAAGATTAATCATCCTATTCTTGCCTGTGATTACACATGACTGAAACGCCAGGAACCAGGCTTAGCACTTTTCTTCTCTCAAGATTTCATCTTCCCCCACCTGGCATGAGCTTTATTACCCAGATTTTATATAGATTTAAAATGACAGAGACACTTAAACGTTTAACAGACTCTGCTGAACCTTGTAAAGTCCTTTTGTTCTGGTCACAGCAGCAGGAGAGAATTTTCTGGAACTTCCTGGTTCTCTGTAATGTTTAAATTGCTTTTAACATTCTCTTCAACCTTCCATGGTGCTGTCCTTCTCTCATCAGGGCATTTGTTTCATCCCTGACCTTCCTTCAACAAAGAACATGATACAGGTCTTGTGTTTACTTTCTTCATTTCTATATTTACAACTAAATGAAGAAAACACCTTGTACATAGTGTTTCATAAGTGTTTGTAATCTATTCAAAATCTAGTTTCTTTGTCAAATCACCTCCTCAGATTTCTAGAATCTGTAAAACAAATCTTTTAAAAATCTTTTTTTCCATTTGTTGTTCTTTCCAGATTGCAGAATTGTGTCTGGTTTTACAACCTCCTGCAGTGTGCTGTGTGCTGGAGGCTGAGATGGAACCCCAGGCTCACGTAGTCATCAGTTCACTGCTTCCCTCCACCACAAGAGTTTGTCAAGGGAGTGTTGCATTTTAAAGTTGTGTTTAGAAAAACTTAAGAGAACCAAATTTACTTCATGTGGTTTCCTTTCTTCTTACTTGTTCAGGCTTGACAAAAGGCAAAAGAAACCCCAGAATTAGGTAGTGTTCATTTAAATAGTAATTAAAAAACAAGAGTCACACTCAATTGAGGTTTACTAAGCCAAGGTTTGAGAACAGGCCCAGAAAAAGCACAGCTCACAAAGCAACTGTGTGCACTGGACTCTTCTGCAGAAGGGTTTGAGGATTTCACATTTAAAGGGGTACAGGAAAAAAGCAGGAGAGATGAAGGAATATTGGCAATATTCTTGTGAAGTTCTATTTGGTGCTTAGTAAATCTGTGTAAGAGGATTCAAAAGGGGGTAGAGGAAATAAGTCAATGTTGTAATCTTCCCAGATTGATTGGGACAGTGATTGATCTGATCTAGTCCTTGGTTTTGCATTTGTGGAGATAACTGATTTAAAAGTTTATTTGCACTATAGTCCTAAGGTTATAATTGACATGCACTTGTTGAAGAGAGACTATATCTTGAAGGGGGGGGGAGCTTAGGGCTGAAAGAAATCAGAAATATTTTGCCCCAAAATATTTACTTTTAACAAATTTTGAGATGGCTGTGGGCAAACAGGAATAATGCCGCAAGGCTGGGGGATTTTAGAGAATCTCCAGCAAGACCACTTAGCCAACCCGGCTTCCTTTCTCCTTTGCATACCCTATCCACCAAAGAAACTCTGGACATTATCCAAGTCCATTCATTTCTTCAAAGAGAGCCCCTTACCCCACTGGAAAGAGGACGCAGTGCTTGCATGGCTGGGTACTTAGGCTCAGTGCTCCCTTTTGGCATGATGATTTTGGGGAGGTCCTGAGATATTTATTTTTCCTTTACAGTAGTTATAATAGAGGCATAGTAAGATTGATGTTTTCTAAAGCCCAGCTTAGAGGAAATAATTCCTGTATATTTATCTTTGTTCTAAGCATAGCTTCTGATTTTTTTTCATTCTAAGTTGTCCCTAAAAATTAGTCACTTCTAAAATCTTACCAAAAGCCCCAAATGTAAGGGGGCAAGAATAGGTTTAACTACAATCTAAATATTCCTGTCAACAGGCATCATCGTCAAAGCTAAGATGGCAGACTGAGAAGGTATTTGTAGTGACGAAAATTGAAAAGAGATTAAAGTATATTATACAAAGTTCTTGCAAATCAGCAAGAAAAGGGAAATCCAAAAGAAAAATCAGCCATGTATATTAATGAGTGATTCACAGAACAGGAAGTTCAAACGGTTAATAAGAGATAGGCTAAGAGAACTAGAGAGGTGCAGGTGGGAAATCTGCCTTTGCCCCCAGAATTGCCAAACTTGCAATTCTGGCAGTGATGTGGGGACAGTACTTACATGTGCTGGAGGTGTTGTGAACCACAGCAAGCATTCCATAGAGCAAGCTGGAAGCACTTAAAGCAAGCTGGTTGTCCGTGTGCCCACTGATCCAGGCAATCATTCGTGAGTAATCACCTAGAGAAATTCCCACCTGGGTCCATAAATGGACTTCCAGAAGGATGCTCTTGGCTATGTTTGTGAGTTACTGTGCTGTTGGAGGCAAGCTAGGTCTAAGTAAAAGATGGCAGGTGTGTACCATGGAATATTGTGTGGCCATTAGAAACAGAACTAGACAAGGTAAGAACTGCAGAACGGATGGATGGCTCTTAAAAATAACATTGACCACCAAAGGCAAGAAATAGGATTTGTAGCAAAATGCCATTATATACTTGTCAGAGACACATAGACACTATGGTGACAGTACCATGGAGCACGACTGAGCAATAGTACAAGGTGGAAAGGGTATTAACTTAGGGAAGAGAGGTTTGAGAATTGAGTGGCAGATGCAGCCCTTCATTGCTGACTGATTAGAGAGAGAGTGAGGGTTGACAAGAGAGAAAGAATCTATAGAATGGTTTCCAGGTTTCTATAATAGTTTTTTACGAGGTGGTGCATAGAGCGAGACTCTCCTTGTGAGGCTTTCCCTGCTGGAACATAATCCACAGGGGCAGAGGGCTTCATGTGTCTGTTTCTGTGTGGTATCCTCAGGCTCAGATTCTAATACCCAGTAAATGCTCAATGAATGAACAAGGCAGGGTCCTTACAGGTCAAAAACTGAGGAGCAGCTGAACTCTGCTGTCTGCCCCTGGGAAGGGGCAAGAAGCATGGGCCAAGTGCCTTGCTTTATTGAGGAGAAGGCAAATGTTTCCTGTGTTCTTTGTTAGCTCACAAAGACAACACCGTGGGTGCTGCGTGTATTATTCCCACCTTACCAGAGGAGAAACATGTGGCGCTGTGACTTTACTTGCCCGAGGCTGTAAGTAATGGGGTTGGGGTGTGGAGTTAGGCTGCCTGGTTCCAGTCTGTACTGTAAGCCAGGCCATCCAGTATCATGGCAACTGGCCACATAAGATGGTGCTGTTGATCCTTGGCATCCCTTGGTTGCATCCTCATCACTTCAGTCTCTGCCCCTGTATTCACACGTCATTTCCTCTGCTTATAAGGACCGCCTGTCATATTGACTTGGGATCCAGCCTAATAACCTCAATTTGACTCTGTTTGCAAAGACCCTATTTCCCAACATGGTCACTTTCAGAAGCACTGGAGTTGGCACTTGAATGGGAAGTCTTGCTTGACTGACTTCAGGCCTTTCTCCTTGCCCCCTCCCCTTCCAGCCCCCACCCCCACCCAGCTTCTTTTCACATTTCATTGAAAGTATCTATCTATGTGCTTGTTTCCCCACCCTCTGTTCCACCCCAGACTATGAGCTCTTTACAAGGAGCACATGTCCTCTATTTCTGAGTCCCCATGGCCTCTTGTCCGTCAAGCATCCTGTAGTGTCTGATGAAAGGAGCTTGCGCTCAGGAGGCCCTTCTGAGACTTGCCTCTGTCACTTCAAATGCAGCCTTTGACACACCATTTTACTTTTCTGGACTTCAGTTTCCCCTCCTATGAAATGTGAATAAAAACTGTCATATGTTCCACACACAGAGGTTGGGGGTTCCAATAAACCAATGTGTGTAATGAAAGCTCTTCAGAGCTATAAACGGCTGTCTGTGCAAACAGGGTTGGTGTGCTCATTCTTTTCCAACCCTGGGTTTTATTTCCCAGCCCGTTTTTCCTGACTCTCAGGCTCATCCGCAGCCTCCGTCCGTCCTCCTGTCTGGCCGCTTCCCTTCCTAGTCTGGCCTGGAGTTCTGCCCGCAGGGAGGGAGGTCAACAGGCCACCCCACCAGAGAGACATGTCGCCACCTGGTGGCCCCTCCCCCAAGAACCTGAACTGTCCTTCTGAAGCTAAAAGTCCTGATTTTATAGATAGACGTCCAGATATGTTGAACTGTTAAGTGTGAAACTTCCTGCCACATCTCACTTCAACTCAGCCGTTTGAGGGTAGCTACAGACAGGTAACATGTTCATGGCCAGGTAGTCTCTGGATAACACCCCTGTGCCTGCCTCTGTTTGCTTGTTTGCACCAGGTGTTTAGACTGTTTACAGCCTGTCAGGGTCTTTGAGTGCAACAGACCTATCCCTCCCCTCAAACCAAGGGGCTTTAACCCATGATGATGAGGTGGGCGTGGTGGGCTGGAGATTCACTTCACATCAACAGTTTGGAATAGCAGGTGTATTCATTTCCTGTGGCCATTGTAACAGATCACCACAAACTTGGACGGCATAAAAATAACAGAAATTTATTCTCTCACAGTTGTGTAGACTAGAGATCTGAAATCAAGGAGTCAGCCGGGCCACACTCCTCTGAGACTAGGATTCTTCCTTGCCTCTTCCTATCTTCTGGCAGTAACCAGCCATCCTTGATGCTTCTTGGCTGTGGCAGCAGCACTCCAGTCTCTTCCTCCGTTGTCACTTGGCCTTCATCTCTGTTTGTCTCTTCACATCTCTCCCTGTAAGGACACCCATCATGGGATGTAGGATCCACCCTAATCCAGTGTGATCTTACTTGAACTTGAGTGCAATCCCTATTTCTAACAAAGTCAAATTTTTTCTTTTTCTTTTTTTTTTTTTTTGAGACAGAGCCTCACTATGTCGCCCTTGGTAGAGTGCTGTGGTGTCATAGCTCACTCTTGGGCTTAAGTGATTCTCTTGTCTCAGCCTTCCAAGTAGCTGGGACTACAGGTACCTGCCACAATGCCTGGCTGTTTTTTGGTTGCAGTTGTCGTCGTTGTTTAGCAGGCCCGGCCCAGGCTTGAACCCTCCAGCCTCAGTGTTATGTGGCTTGCACCCCCTACTCACTGAGCCATAGGCGCCAAGCCACAGTTAGGATTTTAACATATCTTCTGGGGAACACGATTCAACCCACAATGGCAAGAACTCATTTATTGAACACTCTCTAGGAAGAAATGGTTTTTGTGATGAAAAGGTTAACTGGCATATTATGGGATACCTCAGAAATATAGGGAAACCAGTGTGAGAAATAGACAAATTCACTTTCAAAGTAGATTTTAAGACACTTCTGCCAATTATTGACAGATGGAGAAGCAAAAATCAGTGTATGTTCTACATTTGTGTAACATGTCAAGCAAGCTCAGTAGAGCAGACACTCACTTCTCAAACATGTGGAACTTGTGCAGAATTTGAGGTTAACAAACTTCAAGCAATTAGATTCATACAGACCACATTTGCTGACCACAATATCATTATGTTAGAAATTAATAACAAAATAAAACTTTAAAAAACTGAATGTTAGATTTTTTTATTGTTTTTGTTTGTTTCTTGTTGAGTTTTTTTAAGATAGGATCACACTCTGTTGCCTTGGCAAGAGTGCAGTAGTGCAGTAATAGCTCACTATAGCCTCAAATTCCCAGGCTCATGCAATCTTCCCGCCTCAGCCTCCTGAGTAGCTGGAACTACAGGCATATACCACCATGCCTGGATAATTATTTTTTATTTTATGTAGAGATGGGATCTTGCTGTGTTGCCACTCCTGGACTCAAGTGATGTGCTCACCTCAGCCTCCCAAAGTGCAGAGACTATAGGCATGAGCCACCATACCTAGCCAACATTTTGTAATTTTTTAACACACTCAAGTAATTCATGTGCCAAAGAATAAACTATACTGGAGATTATGAAACAATGAGAACTGGCCATTAATGAAATATCCCAAAACTTGCTGGGTACAGCTGATGTTTTTCTTAAAAAATATTTGTACTCTTTGGCTCAGCTCCTGTAGCTCAGTTGTTAGGGCACCAGCCACATACACCAGGGCTGGCGGGTTTGAACCCAGCCTGGGCCAGCCAAACAACAATGACAACTACAACAAAAAAATAGCCAGGCTTTGTGGCAGGTGCCTGTAGTCCCAGTTACTTGGGAGGCTAAGGCAAGAGAATCACTTAAGCCCAAGAGTTTGAGGTGGTGGTGAGCTATGACACCATGGCACTCTACCAAAAGCGACACAGTGAGACTGTCTCAAAAAGAAAAAAACTTGTAATCTTAAAATGTATATATTAGAAAAGTAGAAAAGGTAAAATTGAATAAACTAAGCAGAATAAAGAACAACAGTAAATGCAACAACAAAAATTAGTAGAAGGAAGTAAATACGCTTATAAATAAAGGATTAGCAAAAACCAAAAGCTTGTCAAAAAGACTGATAAAAATGGACAAACGTTGGCAAGATTGTTCAAGGAAAAAAAAGGCACAATTTTGAAACTAAAAGAAGAGATAATTACAAATATAGCAGATGTTTAAAAGATAAGAAATTATGAATATGTTCATGACACTGAGTTTGCAAACTTAGATGAAATGAGCAAAAGCCTATACAGGTAGAGGTCACTGAACTTCATTCAGAAAAAGAACTAGATACCCTGCATTCACAAAAGAATGGAGTATGTAATAGTTATTATAAATCTTCCCACTGGACCCTGTCAGTCTATTTTTTTTTAAGATGTTTTATTTATTTATTTTAATTATTTAACTATTATTTATTTTTTGCAGTTTTTAGCCAGGGCTGGGTTTGAACCCGCCACCTTTGGTATATGGGGCCAGCGTCCTACCCACTGAGCCACAGGTGCCGCCCAACCCTGTCAGTCTTAAGGGAAAATTTTACCAAATATTCAAGGAACAGCAGATTTCAGTTTTATGCAAACCTTTAAGAGAGGGCAGTCCCAATTCATTCTGTGAGCCTGCTGTAACCTAATACTTAAACTGGAAAAGGACAGTAGGAAAAGGGAAAATTAAAATATCTATTTATGTAATTAAATACTTTAAAGGAAAAAGTTCACGTGACTTTGTCGATACATACTGGAAACGTGTGATTAAAACTTCAACATATAGGTGTAATAATCTATTTATAAACAACTAGTAGAAGAGAATTCCCTTACATTGTTAAGGTTATCTATCATAAGCCTCTAGCAAGCGTGCTTTCTAATGGTGAAATGTTATGGTCATTCTCTGTAAAATAAGAAACTAAATGAAGATTCCCACTGTGACCATTTTTATTCAACCATCTTATTGAATAACCAGGCCTGTGCACAATGCCAAGGGGAAAAAATTGTGAGAATAAGAAAGGAAGAAATAAAACCATTATTTTCACAGATGATATTTTTGTCTACATAGAAAACCGAAAAGAATCTCTCTCTCTCTCTTTTTTTTTTTTTTTTTGGTTGCAATTATCATTGTTTAGCTGGCCCGGGCTGGGTTCAAACCCGCCAGCCTCAGTGCATGTGGCTGGTGCTATAACCACTGTGCTTCAGGCGCCGAGCCAAGAATCTCTTAATTTGTCAGAATTAATGAGAGCTTCGCACAGTTGCTAACTATTGTAATATGCAAAGAACAATTACATTTCCATACAGTGGTAACAGAATTAGAAATATAATTTTTAAATGCCATTTATAAAAGCAGTAAATCATATAAAATTCTTAGAATAAACCTTAAAAAAGGGGCAAGACCTTCATGAAGAAAATGACACAATTTTATTGAGAACTAGTAAGGAAGACCAACAATGGAAAAATATATTTTATTCATGGGCAGAGATGCTTAAGGTATCAGTTACAATAGTTCTCTCCAAGTTGATCTATCAATTCGATGCCATTTAAATTCAAGAGGGTTTTTAACAGATAAGCTGGTTCTACAATTTACAATTTATACAGAGGAGCAAATAGTCAAGTATAGAGAAAACACTCTTGAAAAAAAACCAAGGTTAAGACTGTTCATTATAATGTTATTACATGTGATATCTTTCTAAGCATTTAGATGGTGTGATGTCTGTGCTGATGCCCACTTAGGGTTCCTGTTTACTTTCAGTTACTAGGTGTGTGATTACTTGGTGGTCAGCCTCTGCACCGCATGTCTGCTGGCTCAGACTCCTTTATTTGGTGATAATAAACTTGAAATTGAACCTGAAATCCCAATACATATAGAAAGATGAGCATTTTGGACAAACATTTCATTAATTAATCAAGTCAATTAATGTTGTTGTCATGAGATTGAGAAACATTAAAAACTAGTACCGTTCAGTTCTGGTGAAATGATGACAAAATAGTCAGGCAATCTCATATTCAGTGTTTGCTAGTGAAGATGTAAATTGCTACAATCTTTGGGGAAAGTAGATAGTGTCAATTAAAATTAAAAGTATTCTCAAAGTAGATTCAAGTTCTAGTAAAAAAAAAAAAAGAAAATGAAAACAATTGTTAAGTATTTATGCCTTTTGCTAGATAATCTCATTCCTAGAAATCTATTCTAAAGAAATAAAAATGCAGATGTGTATATTGCAAGATAGGTAGCAGCACCTCAGGTAGCTCAAGTTGGTGACTTGTGATTTCCACTCTAAAAGAACCCCACATCCCCCGCCCTGCATAGCAATTTTTTTTTTTTCAAGTCTCACTGAGTCTTCCTGGGTAGCGTGCCCTGGTCATAGCTCACAGCAACCTCAAACTTTTGGACTCAAGAGATCTCTTGCCTCAGCCTCCCAAGCAGCTGGGACCTCAGGCACCTGCCACAACTCCCAGCTAGTTTTTCTAGTTTTAGCAGAGACAGGATCTTACTTTGCTCAGGCTGGTCTCGAACTCCTGAGCTCAGGCGATTCACCGGCCTTGGCCTCCCAGAGTGCCAGGATTACAGGTGTGAGCCATGGCACCTGGCCTCTGCAATGCAATTCCGACACCAGTTCCCAGGGTTAGACCACACTTCACAGGTGAAGGGCACAGTGTCTCTTCCACCCTCCACTACCACACAAGACTATCCTCACTTTAGACCTGCCTGCAAGCTCAGGGTTTCCCAGGCCACAGGGGAGTGACATGATCTGACAGCTATTTTTAAAGGATTACTTAAGCTGTGGTCCTGAAAATGGACTGTTGGGGCTAAGGTAGAAGGGACATCATCTGCTGGACTATTTCCATTATCTGGCTGAGAGAGGATGAGCCAGTAGGTGAGGAGCAGTGGGATTCTGGAGATCCCATGAGGGCAGAGCCAACAGGACATGTCGGGCCTGGGGTCCAAAGTAAAACAATCAAGCAGCAGGCAGTATGCGCTGGCCTTCCCACATGGGGAGAGTGCAGGGAAGTATAATAGATCTGGGCAGAGGATCTGGGGTGTAGTTTTGGACACAGCTGAGGCCAGGTTAAGCTGGATATGAGAGTCTAAAGATTGCTGGTGAGGCCCACGCTAGAGATAGACATTTGGGAATTGGCAGCATCTAGGAGGAATGTGAAGCCAGGATCCTGGATGAGATCACCCTAGAGCCCCAGGAGCTGCAGACATTAAGAGGTCAGGGAGAGAAAAAGCAAGAAATTCATTACCATTTAAAGAAACAAGTAGAGTGTTTACCTTCCGGGCAGGGAGGCAATTTTGGGAAGTAGAATGTGGGTTATGAGGATGTCTCTGGCATGCCTGTAATATTCTAGTTCTTTAACTGGTTAGTAATTATGTGGGTATTTGATATTAGTTCATGATGCTCATATTTAAGTTTTATGCAGCTTTTGTGTATGTAGGTTATATTTCATAATTTTAAAAGGGAAGCAAGTAAGAGAATGAGACTAAAGGCCAGAAACTATTTATGTTGGGCCACTGGATGCTGAATTTTAATTGTTTTATTTTCATATATTTTCATATACAGCTCAGGACCCTCCAGAGGTTCTTTAAGGGGAGATGATCTGGCTGGGCACAGTGGCTCCCATCTATAATCCTAGCACTCTGGGAGGCTGAGACTGGTGGATTGCTTGACCTGAGGAGTTCAAGACCAGTCTGAGCAAGAGTGAGACCCCCCCCCCCAAAAAAAAAAAAAAAAAAAAAAAGATGATCCAAGTTCCCAGCATGAAAGGTACATGGAAGAAGATACCACATTTAAAGACTGATGCTGCATTGAATGGAGGGTCCCTCGATGGTCTCCTAGCAACAAAGGGAGGTGCAGCTGGGGGCTTGTCTCTGACTAGATTCAGTGTCAGCTGATCATTTTCCTGTCTTCCATTGTTCTTCCCTTGACAATCATACCTCAGAACCAAGGAACACTTTCCCCTCTTTGGAACACATTCACATTTAATTCATTTTGGCATTCTTAACAGACTGGTGTCCCTGGGAAGAGCTCTAGGGATATTAGGCAACTTGGAGTCCAGTACCAGGGTTCCCCCTCAGGAGCAGAGGAGTTGGTTTAGATAACAACGTTTCCCCCTAACAAGAGAAATGGCCTTGTTCCTACTACAGTACTGTGGTGACTAACAGCTGTTGAGGTTTAGGGCCTTTTTCCTCCCTATGAACCTTCCATCCTCTCCAGAGTACCTCCTGGGCCTTTTTCCCCATCCCCAGCAGGAGGCTGGATCTGCGTCTCTTCTGCCTCCCTATTGTGCAGACCTGGGCCTGGGCTCCCAGGAGCCTCATAAATACCAGCGGTTGGAATGCACAGAGACAGGCTGTGTCCTCAGCCAACCCTGAGGACCTGGGCAGGCAGCTGGGATGCTTTCTCCAAGACCTGAGAGGTTTTCGCAGGACTGCAGCCCAGAGCACCGGCTTTGCCAAATACCAGCCTATCTCTGCAGCAAAGCCCTAATTTGTGTCTGGCACTCCCCCTTCCCTGTTTTGGGTGCGTCTTCAAGACAAGGTGGTCAGAGTTGGCAAAAGCCAGGTGTCTAGGAATCAGATTTTTTTTTTCAATTTCCATCAGTGACTGTGCTAGGTAACAGTCCCCCTGTTCACTTAGCAGGAAGCTTTCTTTGTGGAGAGGACAAGTGGGAAGTTAGGTGGAGCAGCTAAATTGTAATGTGGACCACATTTGTCTTCAGAACCTGTCACCCCACATTCTGTGCCTTTTCCAAGGATAGAGTGCCAAGGTCCACTAGCCCCAGCCCATCTGCCCAGTTCCCAGATGTCCTGAGGCTCCAGGAGGAAGGATGAAGCTGTTTTTCCACATCTGTATCTCTCTCATGCCACCCCCCACCCACCGCAGCCTGGAATGCATCACCCCTTCCTCCCAGGCCATCTAGTTCCTATGCCCTTGTCTGTCCTCTCCTAGCATACAGGGACCCCTCTCAGACTCTCTGCAGCCCACCCCCCAGCCCTCAGCCCCCATCCCTGCAGGGTACCAGGCATTTTGCACTGAATCTCATATTGCTTTTCCTTGTCATTTAATATCTATATCATCTTTTCTCCCAGTCAGAAGTAAACCCTTTGAGGACTGCATCAAGTGCTAGTCGTGCGTAGTACCTGCCCCCACTTCCTCCCCATCATCCCTGGACAGGAAGAGAAGCCAGAGAGTGGGAGGAAGGTTTGCAAAGCACATGTCTGATAAAGGACTTGTGTCCAAAATTTATAAAGAACTTAAAACTCAACACCCAATTAAAAAAAAAAAAATGGACAAAAGATCTGAACAGATACCTCACCAAAGAAGACATAAAAATGGCAAATACACATAAATTCATACCGAAAGGTGCTCCATGTGATGTTTCATCAGAATTTCAAATTAAAACAGTAAATTAAATCTACTAGCATGGCGCAATCCAGAGCAGTAACAACACCAGCGGCTGGCAAAGTAACAGGAACTCTCATTCACTGCTGGTGAGAACACCAAGTGGTAGTCACTTCAGAAGGCAGTTTGATAGTTTCTTACAAGACTAACTGTACTCCTAACGTGAGATCCAGATATTGGATTCCTTGGTATTTATCTACAGAAGTTAAATACTTAGGTCTGCACAAAATCCTGCATGTGAATGTTTATAATACCTTCATTCAGCCAGGCATGGTGTTATGTGCCTATAGCTACTCAGAAGACTGAGACGGGCCGATCACTTGAGCCCAGGAGTTTGTGGTCACAGTGAGCTACCATCACAACACTGCGCTCCAGCCTGGGCAACAGAGGGAGAACCTGTCTCCTTCTAAATAAATAAATCTTTATTTATGATTGCCAAAACTTGGAAGCAACAAAGATATCTTTCAATAGGTGAATGGATAAATAAGACAAGTAAATATTATTTGGCAAAAAAAAAAAAGTTATCAGGCTATAAAAAGGCATGGAGGAATCTTCAATGCACATTACTATGTGAAAGAAGCCGTACTGGAAAGGCTACATACTCTATGAATCCAACCATATGACGTTCTAGAGAAGGGAAAACTATGGAGACGGTGGAAACAGCAGTTGCCAGGGGTGAGGGGTGGAGGAAGAATGAATGGGCAGAGCACAGAGGATTTTTAGGGCACTGAAATTATCCTGCGGATGTGGTAGTGATGGACACATTGACATTTGGCCACAGTCACAGAATGTACCACACAGAGAATGATCCTTAATCTAAACCATGGGCTTTAGTTAATACCAATGTGTCAATATTTGTTCATCAATTGTAACAAATGTGCCACCCACGTGGAATATGTAAATAATAGGCAAAACTCACCATGTAAAAGGGGGTAGATGGCAGCCCTCTGTAATCTTCTGCTCAATTTTGTGCAAACTCAAAACTACTCTAAAAAATTGAAAGGAATCATAACTAGAAGGAAGGCTGTCAGTGTGAAGTCAGTCTGTGTCTAACAAGTTATGTCCATGTCAATTAGTTTAAAACCAAATGTCACTTGCTAGATGTCGGATCCTGAGCTCTAAGCACAGCACATATATGAACTCATTTCAGCCTTATAAGACTCCTGTGAGTTACTCGCCATTTTGCAGGTGAGGAAACTGAGACGCAGGGAGGTTAAATGGCTTACTGAATTCATGTGGCTAGTAAATGATAGAGGATTCAAACCCAGGCATGGTATCCACAGAAAATAACCCAAGCTTGGTAAAAAATAATTTAAAACGATTTATTCTTAGAGCCAACAATGTGTGACTATGGCCCTACCAGAGCCACTCCCAAAAAGCCTAGAGCAAGTGTTCTCCCATGGTTGGGTGACAGTTTGGTTTTATATATTTTAGGGAGACAGAAATTACACATAAAGTCATAAATCAATACATGGAAGGCTTACCTTGCTTTGGCCCCAAATGGCAGGTCATCTAAAAAACAGAGGCTTATAGGTTATAGATGGGTATAAAGATTCTTTGATTTGCAATTAGTTAAAGAAATGAAGCTTTGTCTAAAAGGTTTGGAATGTTTTAAGCTAAGATAAAGAAATCTGTTAATCAGAGACAAGCCACCAGTCGTATACCTAGACACAAATGGTCTGTTAAGTAAATTGATGAGCTACAGGTGTGGTTTAACCTTTGCCTTACATGGGCCTCAGGCCTGTCAATGATTTTGTATTTTGTTGTTACAAATAATAACTCCAAAAGGGAGGGGGCATAACTGGGTATGTCTGACCTCCCTTCTCATGGCTTGAAATTCAGCTTTAAGGTTTTATGGGGGTCCCATTGGCCAGTAGGGAGTCCATTCATTTGCCTGTGGGGCTTAAGATTTTATTTTAGTTTATGGGGCTCTGGCTTGCTGTGCTCTTAACCTCACTTTAGTCTGTGTTGCTCTTCCCCAAACTTTTCATTTTAAAAGAGGAGGGTGCCCAAAAGGACTAATTTTTAAAAAATCAACTTTATTATGGAACAGTTTACCTAAAATACAATCACCCATTTTGGATGTTCAGTTTCATGAGTTCTGGCAAACACATATACTAATGTAAATAGCACCACAATCAGAAATGGGTATTTCCATCACTCCCAAAAGTTCCCTCCTGCTCCTTCCCAGGCCACGTCCCACCGCCCTAGTGCAGGCCACCACTAATCTGCTTCCGCGCACTACAGTTTAGTCTTGACTTTTCTGAAGTTTCTTATTAATGGAACTAGGTAATATGTTATTCTTTTGTGGCTGACCTTTTTGAGAATGTCAGAGGGGCTCAGCCTAATATTTTTGAGATTCATCTGTACTGTTTGCTGTGGTTTGAATGTGTCCCTCAAAGTTCATGAGTTGGAAATGGAATTCCCAGTGTAACAGTGTTAGGAGATGGGGACTGATAAGAAGAGACTAGGTTGTGAGGGTTAATGTTGTTATTATTTATCTTGGAAGTGACAAAGTTTGCATGTCAGATTCTAGTGTCATGCTCTTGGACTTCCCAGCATCCAGAATCATGAGCCAAACACATTTCAGTTCATTATAAATTACCCAGTTGGTGGCATTCTGTTATAGCTGCATAGAACAAGACATTGTTGCCTGTGACAGTTCACTCAAAGGAGTTAATTTCTAAGCATGGGATTTCAGATATGATAATACCCAGGAGAGGAACACATGCCTTAGGAGTAGGACTTTTCCAGAATTATAGCTTCAAAACAGGGGAGGCACTGGGCAGCAACAGCCCCAGATGGGCTTCAAGCACAGGAAGTTACGGGAGGGGCCCATTTGCTGCTAGCCCAAGCTTGGGATGGAATTCATGGAACCTGAATTCATGGAATCCTCCTCCTTTCCAGCCTTAATTTTTTTCTCTGCCAAATATGAAGGATTGGCTGCCCAGCTTTCTTCATGAAAGAAGGCTATGCAAAGCTTTGAGCTCTCCAAATAAACTCTTGGGCTCTCAGACATGCTGTTAATGACGATTAATACTAAATTATACAAAGGGAAAGGAAAGAGGTGGAGGAAGTTTAGTCCACAGTGTGTGGTAAAGAATGATCTTATATCCTAGAAAATATTTATATAAATGAAATTACACTTTTCAGTGGAAATCTGTTGTGTTTCCTGCAGACAAGGTGGCTGTATCCCAACCACTCCTGAGTATACAGGCAGTGGTGCAGTTTACAATTGTGCATTTTGAGCAGATCTGGGATTCCCTGGGGTGTAGCTGACCTGGCTCCAGGTCTGGTCTCAGCACCCGTTGCTAAACCCTCCCCTGGGGACCATACTCAAGTTGACAGCTCTCTGGGTTGCTGGTAGGCTCTATGATCCTATTAATTTTATAACTTGGCCCTGAAGAGAGTAACAGCTCCCTGTTGTATGAGATGCAATAACAGGCAGGGAGCTGTCATCTCCTGTGACAACAATGCCATCTTTTGTAATACCTGCTGAAGGACCTGCCTGAGGCTGTTTTACAGTTAACTTTAAAAAAATGAGTAGGAGGACACTCTAAAGCAACAATAAAAAGCATAGTAAAGACATAAACCAGTAATGTAGTTGCTTATTATCATCATCAATTACTACGTACTGGGCTTGGTGCCGGCCACAAACACCAGGGCTGGTGGGTTCAAACCTGGCCTGGGCCTCTTAAACAACAATGACAACTACAAGAAAATAGCTAGGTGTTGTGGCGGGTGCCTGTAGTCCCAGCTACTTGGGAGGCTGAGGCAAGAGAATCGCTTAAGCCCAAGAGTTTGAGGTTGCTGCGAGCTGTGATGCCACAGCACTCTAACGAGGGCAACACAGTGAGACTCTTGTCTCAAAAAAAAAAAATTACTATGTACCGTACATAATGGCATGTGCTATACTTTTATGTGACTGGCAGTACATGGGTTTGTTTCCACCAGCATCACCACAATGAGTTATTTGCCTCGCAATGGCCATGTCAATATGCGATGGGAATTTTTCAGTTCCATTATAAGCTATAATGGATCTTCAGTTCCATTATAATCTATTATAATGGGACCACGTCATACCTGCAGCTGGTCATTAACCTAAACGTCATGATGCAGTACTGACCGTATTTCTGAATCATTTTCCCAAATCACTGGACCAAGGTTCATTTTTGTGGTTGATTGGTTAGTTGTTTGATCCCTCTTTTGATTTAACATGTAGACCATGTGAAGTCTCTTCTCTAGTTCTATACATTTGAACTACTAGTTAGTCCGGTGATCATTAACAATATCAACCAAAATGCTTTTTACACGCCAGCCTCCTCAGACTGGTCACCCCAAATGGACTACATGTCCAGCTTCCCTCACCTTCTGTTCTCCTTCCTCAGCTTTAGTTTTCTCCCTAGTACCTGACACCAGCTGACATCCACGTTCCACAATTTCTGTCTCTTTGTGTCTTGTCAGTTTCCTGTTCTGATATGTTAAGTGCCTAAGAGCAAAGATGTCTGCTACATCTGCTGGGCCTCCTCTGAGGTTGTGCTGAGGGGATGTGCCAGCTTCTTCCAATCCAAGTCAATCCAGACTGTTAGGAGAGTGATTTGGCAATAGCGTTTAAAGGCCAAGAAAAAAAAAAAGGAATAGCCTGCAGCCTTTGGGAATCTGACTGGGAATCTCATCCTGGGTACAGGTCCTAACACAGGAATTAACTTGGCCCATGTTGGATTAAGTCAGAGGCCTTTCTTCTTCCTGTCCCAAGGGACAGGGAGGGATAGACAGGGAGTTGGCAGCAGTGCTGTTCCCTCCTCTCGGGTCCCCTCCTCCCTGCAGCCTTGCAGCACCTCAGCAGCAGATGTGATCATAGCACACATTGATTGTCCAAGTACCACATGCCAAGGCCTGTTCTACGCTCCTACGAGCATCCAGTCCTTTAAGGAGCATTTTGAGTGAGCTGCTTCTCACAGATGGGGCAAGTAAGGGGTTAAGGGAGCTGCTCATTCAAGACAGTGAATGTGGTTCTGTTACAGATGGGAAAAGCCCAAGCTTCATATGGTAAATGGTAGAGACAGTATTTGAACCCTGGTCCTCTGACCACATATGTATGCCCAGAATCCATTATGGGGCTCCACCTCTGCAGCACTACAGGACCTGCGGGGAGGTCAGGCAGGGTGGTGCACCTGGACGGACAGACACTTACAGACATAAGGTGTCGGTCATCACTTTGTTTCATCTAAATTCTAGAACAAGGGTCTACTGCTGCCCTGAAGCAGTCTCCTGGGTCTTGATTTCCATTCAGCCACAGTCTACCAATAAGCCATTCTGTGCATGCTTCAAATACTCATTTCGTCTTGGGAGTGGTGACATGCCAAGGTAGAGACCGACTTACTAAGTCTCCGGGGTGAGCCACTTCGTCAGTCACCCTTTACCCCAGCTTTCTGGCACTGTGACTATGGGAAAGTTACTTCTCCCTTCTGAGCCTAGGCTTTCACATCTGTGACAATTAGCAGGAACCACGTTGCAGCTACTCAAGAACTATGACTCTCATAAAGATAATTATTATGGTGTGATTTATACTAGCAAAATGCTGTTAACAACTTAGTGTCCAGTGATGGTGAAAAGACTCCACAGCATGATAGTTTTAGACCTTGGAATTGTCCATAACCTTTAAAAATTACATTGAAAAATTAACAATAATATAGTAAGAAAAAAATAAGGATACAAAAACTATCTATAATTTGGTAGGAAAAATATCCTGAAGGAATTACTCCAAAATATTAAGTGTTTATTTATTAATATTAGGATAAACAGGATGACAGTTTCTTCATTACAGTTTTTCATACTTTCTCAATGTTTAAGAATTTTGCTTTTTTTTTCATAACCAAGCAAAACAGCTGAGTGAGGTCTCTCACCGGGCAGATAAGACAAAGGAAGTGCAGGCATGTTCACAGGCTCTGGGCACTAGGAAAGGGGTGAGTAAGGCCCATGGAGGGGAGGAGAGCATACAGGTGGGAGACACCCTGTGGGGCCATCAGGGTTGTCAAAAGGTTCAGATAACATTCTGAGGGCCCTGGAGCCTCTGGCAGATTGTTTTTCTTTTTTCTTTTTTCTTTTTTTTTTTTGAGACAGAGCCTCAAGCTGTTGCCCTGGGTACAGTGCTGTGGCATCACGGCTCACAGCAATCTCCAACTCCTGGGCTCAACCGATTCTCCTGACTCCACCTCCCAAGTAGCTGGGACTACAGGCACCCACCACAACGCCCAGCTATTTTTTTTTTCTTTTTTTTTTTTGTTGCAGCATTGTTGTTTGGCAGCCGGGGCTGGATTCGAACACACCAGCTCAGGTGTATGTGGCTGGCACCTTAGCCGCTTGAGCCACAGGTGCCAAGCCCACGGATTGTTTTTCAATTGAATTTTTTCTCGGTGTAATAAATTCTAGACAATACTGTCACCTGTGTAGCTCCTTGTACCCACCACTACACTCAGGATACAGAATGGTTCCAACACCACAAGGACTTCTTGGTCTTTTATAACCGTTCCCACTACCCCCTTACCGCTTGGGACACTGCCCACCACAGCTAGTAATTGCTTCAGTGGGGAGAATGGAGGAAGGTACTGAGAAGACCCTATTTCTGCCTGGGAGAGCCCACAATGGTTTGGGGTGGGCTGTGAGTTGGGGTGCTATGGGGCTTCCTAGGGTCACTGCTGCTAGGAAAATGTCCAGAGGCCAGTGTACTTAAAAATCCACAGCTGAGAAGTCTGAGCTGAGGGTGAGGTTTGGGGACTCCTATCACTGCTGCTAGGGAGGGTTGGCTAGGGGGTGGGGTGGGGTACAAGGTAAGGACAGAGGAAGGCGCCGCAGGAGGATTACACGAGTGTCTGCCCAAGAGAAATTGACAGCTTCTGCACGGACCTAATGATTTTGTAACCTGGTTGCCTCCTCTCGCCTGGCGACCCCTTGTGTTTGAACAACCCCAGGAATTTGCGCAGAGGGCTCTCCCGCGCGCGCGCGCGCGCACACACACACACACACACACACACTTTTCGGCGCTAGACGTGGAAGGGCCTTTGGCACAATGTCTATGCCTTTAGCTGTGCAAGGACGGGATTCAAGGCTTGTTAATCCCAGAGGGACCCTAGAGGTCGTGGAATCCAAAGCATTTAATTTACAAAGGAGATAACTAATCCTCAAGCGTTTGGCCAAGGCAGAAGCGGGGGATCTTTCTTTTGTTTTGTTTTCATGTTCAAGATCTGTTTTCTCCCCGCAAGAGAAGGGAGGTGAAACCCCAGCGAGATGGATGCGCGTTTCAGAACTCTTTCGGGCGTCAGTGTTTATTGAGTGTCTACTATGCGCCAAGCAGGGCTAGGGTTTTCAGGACTTGCATTGGACTCGGCGCAGGCCCTAGGGCTGGTGGCTGAGGACTTCGAAGGGTTAAATTCTGGGAGCCCTGCGGGGAGGGGGTAGAGGAGCCTCCCGGAAGCAAAGTCCCCTCCCCGGCTTCCCCGCTCCCCGCGCCCGGGTTTCCGGAGCCCGGGAAGCCGGCCTCGCCGCCTCCCCCGTGGACCCCCCTCTGCCCCGCGAGGGAGTGGCCGCTCTCCAGTTACAACAAAAGGGGCCAGAGGCCGGGCCTGCTGCGGCAGCCGCCTTCAGAGAAGGGGGTGGGTCTGGGGAGGAGTTTGCCTTCCAACTCCGGTTAAAAGTAAGGGGAAAAGAGTAAACCGGTGACTCCAGCGCGCTGCTTCCCAAACTTGGGGCTCACTTTGTGGAACGATCGGAGAACTCAGCTGCCCCTTCTCCGCCACTGGGCTGAGCAGTACAAGCGCGGAGGGCGGCCACGGTGGAGAGCCAGGTCCCAGCCCAGACACTGCGGACCCCTGATGCCAAGTAAGAGCGCCTCCCCGCACTACCCCTCCCCGCCGCTGATCGCGGGAAAGCTGCAGCATGCCCGTGGGAGCCGCAGGCTTTGCCTCGGTGGGGCAGCCTGTCGGCGTTGCTGGGGGTCCCAAAGACTTCCCACTGGGAGCCATGCAGGGACGTGCGGGCTGACGGGTCGCCCTGCAGCTGTGGGCGGCCCCTCCCAGCCCCATCTCGTCTGGGCTGATCGTGGCGCTGCAGCTGGCGCGCCAAGGGAGCCGTGCGCTAGGTTCCTTGATTCCCTGCTCTCCCGGAGCGCCTGTGGCCAGGTGGGACAGAACCAGTCGTGCTCCGTGAGCGCTGGGTGTCTTGGAGGGTACAGCTCTGCATCGAGAACGTGCGCGCTGTGTCTGTGCCTGGGGATCTGGCTTCTGAGGAGAGGGGTGCGCAGAGCTGTGACTTGGCTTTGTGGAGCGCAAGGGGCTGGGTACCACCAGGGCTGAGCCCAGACCTCCAGCTCCCACTACCTGAAATTGGGTCCTCTTCCCACCCTGTCAGAAAGGCTCGGGGAGGGAGGGGGAGCGCGGGAGCGCCTTGAGCCCTGAGGGAGGAGAGGTACGGCGGCCCCACGCCAGGTAGTCACTCCCAAGTCTCCATGGCTCTTTGGAGACCGGGAACCGGGAGGCTCTCTCAAGTTTATCAAGGAGAAACCTCGGAGTAGGAAAGAAATGGTAGAGCTGATCCCAGTCTTGTGCGGTTAGTCCCGCGGATCTCGGTGCCTACAGGTTTTACGCAGGCGCTTTGCCCCCGGCGCTCCCCACTCTCCCCAGCCAATAATCTGTGAGCCCTTCGAGTGTAGCTGCCTGCCCGAGGTGTAGGTATCGCTGTGATGGACGCCGGTACAGAAATGATCGAATGATCGGAAGGAACAAGGGAAGTCTCCCACCTCCCTGGGGCAAAGATTACCAAAACCCAGAGGGGTTCAGGCGACCCAGCAAAATACGGCGCGGGGGCACTGAGCTAATCCACATGGTAAGAAAACCCCAAGTCCTGATGAGAGCAGAGACAGGCATGACAGTCAGAAACGTGCCCCACGTTAGTTTCAAAATCTTGGCACTGTGAAGACCTTAAAAAAACAACAACAACAACAAAAAAAAAAAACTAAAACGGTGCAGTCATTTTTGTTTTCAGAAGAGGAGACCAGCTGAACTCACAGCTCTGGGTTAGTCAGTTTGAGGCCTGAAACCCATGAGCCTACTCCTGGGCCCGCCCTTGCACCACCACTAGCCTATCTGCCCTGATAACCCTGGTAAACCCAACTAGTCCATTTGTCATCTTTGGTGGAATTAGTTATTTATTGTGCCAGGTACTTACAGGTAGGGATGGGGCTTAGCAAGGAAGCAGGAAGAGTTAATTTTCCTGGTCACTTTTTTCCTATTCCTCTTCCTGGTCTTTAGTACCATCCTTAGATGACCGTCAGACCCACCCAGGACAAAGTGTGTGCACTCCCTGGGTCCCTGGTGGATTTCAGGGGCCCCTTAAGGGAACAGGGCCTCTGTGTATGGGGGTAGGGGTGGTGTGCATCTGTTTGTTTTTCTGCGACTTTGTGTTAAAAAGAGACTTGGTCTAAGGTTACTTGGCCATTGAGTGGCAACACTGAGTGTGAAATTCAGGTCTGAAGACAAAACTTGCAGTTGACATTACTCATTGGCTGACACTTGGCATCACAGATAGGGGATTCTGCCAAGATGCTTCTGATTACCTCATTTTCAGTGGGGCTCCTTGGCTCCTCTCCTGACCTCTTCCCACGTCCTTATTCTCTGACCTCTGTGGAACAGCGTGGAAGGGCCTTGTGCAGGAAGCAGATTTTCTGTATTCTGAACATGCCTCGGCAAAGCTGATGTCCCAGAAAATTGTGCATTGTTTATTTAAACTTCTTTTATTGTGAAAAATTCCAAATATGCACAAAAGGAGAGAAAAGGGTGTGTTGAAGCCTCAGATGCTTCTCTTGATCTTGCCCCACACACTTCACCTTTTCCTTTCTCCTTTTCTTTTCATTTATTTTAAAGCAAATCCCAGACAGCGTATCATCTCTTCCTTACATATGTCAGTGTGATCTCTAAAGATACCGAATAACTATGATGCCATTATTACACCTAAGAAAACTAAAATTCTTTAGCATCATCTAATACCCAGTCTATATTAAAACATTTTCCAGTTTTCCTCAGAATGTTTTTTTAATACTTGATCTGAGTTTTGTTGGTTTGTATAACTTGTCATATTCCTGTTGTATGTTTTTCCTTTCAAACCACTTTTCCATCCACCATGTCATTTGATGCTTACAAAGTCCCACGAAACGGTGGGGTGGGTATTGTAGAATTCATTTTCTGGCCGAGGAAATTGGCAAACAGATGAGCTGGGCAGATAGCACAGCTGGGGACGGGTGGAGTAGAGTCCAGCCCAGGCTCTCGTTGCTGGGCCCTGTGGTCTGGCTCCCCTCATGCTGCTTGTAAAATACCAGCTGCTTTCTGAGAAGGTCATCATGGCTCAGGCTTCATCCTGACCAGGGGTGATCACATCAGATTCGGTCATTGGCCCTTTCATGCTTGATTAAGATAAATGAACCGCAAAGTCAGGAAGTCTGGGTTTATTTCCAGCTTATTGTAAAACTACAAGAAATCAACTTACCCCTCGAGGGCTCAGGGTTGCCCTCTCTGACCCAGAGAGCATTATGCTTCCTCATTTTCTGGTTTCTAGGTCTAAAATGTAGAATGAGTGAAATGAATGTAGCTGGAATTCCTGGAAGAAACAGTGCCCAGAGGGAGATTGGATAGAGAACAATCACCCATCTTTGAGTATCACCTGAGAATTTTGGCAGCTGGCACCTTCATGCTGAAGCCCCAAAATCCTGTAACAGGGAAGAGGGGCAGAGGTATATAGGCTTCCTGCTGAAGTTCAGGTTTATGGACACTTCCTTTATTCTGCCTTTATCTAATGAAGATACACAACAGCAAAGCATTTTGCTATTAGCATTTTCATTACTTATGTCTATTTGATTTTGAAATGGAGTAAAGAAATGTTTACACCTTTTTAATGAGGCTCATGAGTTGGGATTCTTTTCCCAAGGTAGGTCACAAAAGGAATGGGAAAAAGGAACTTCTAGTTGCTGGACTCTTAGATTTTCTGTTATTGTGTGCATTGCTCCGACATAGGGAATAAACAGAGCTTCCATAAAATAGCTGGTATAGGTGGCAGAGAAACTGGTTGATCCACTCCCATTATTCAACTGAACTCAAAAGGAGCAAAATATTAACCTTAAGTTGCACAGTCTTCTGGCAGTCATCAATTCTTCTTCTTTAGCTGTCCGGTGCAGGTAGCATTTCTCCATGATTCCACATCAGCAGCTGCAGTATACTTACAAATTGGGGAGACTTAGGAGCTACTTTAGTCCATTTTCTGTTACTTGTAATAGAATCCCTGAAGCTGGGTAATTTATAAAGAAAAAATTTTTTTTTTTTTTTTTTTTTTGAGACAGTCTCACTTTGTCGCCCTGGCATCATAGCTCACAGCAGCCTCAAACTCTTGGGTTCAAGTGAGCCTCTTGCCTCAGCCTCCCGAGTACCTGGGCCTATAGGCACGTGCCACAACACCCAGCTAGATTTTTTAGGGATGAGGTCTTGCTCAGGCTGGTCTCAAACTTCTGACCTCAAGCAATTTACCCGCCTTGGTCTCCCAGAGTCCTAGGATTACAGGCATGAGCCACTGCACCCAGCTAAAGCGATTTATTTCTTAATATATATGAAGGCTGAGAAGCCCAAGGTTGAGAGGCTATATCTGGTGAAAACCTTCTTTTAGTGGGGACTCTCTGCAGAGGCCCCAGGTGTCACAGGCATCAGTTGGCAAGAGGGCTGGTTGCACCACCTCAGGTCTCTCTTTCTCTTCTTAGAAAGGAACCAGTTCCCTTCCCAAGAATGAATTAATTTATTTATGAGGGCAGAGACCCCACCTCTCAAATTTCAACCTGAGTTTTGGAGGGGACAAATACTCCAGCCAAGCAGGTGCTATTGTTCCCCACTCCCAGGGGCTGCCAGGCTGTAGAAGAGCAGCTTGTAATTACCATTGCTCATTGCCATCTAGAGAAAGGCCTTCATGGTCAGTGTGCCTGGCAGTCACACCCTGGGTGGGCCATGAGGTTCAGATGAAGTGGCCAGAGCCTGCCCTGCTCCAGGCCCACAGAACCATCAAAACTAGCAGTGTGGGCTAGAAAGGAAAGAGCCCAGCAGCTTGCCATGGAGGTACAGCAGCAGCAGCTGCAGAACACAGCTCGATCTTCTGTGTCTTCAGCCGTGCCCAAGTGGAAGCAAGTCTTGAGGAACTTCTCATCCGAGTAACTCCACTTGATGCATGCCTGCTGTGGACTATAGCACATGCTCGGCAGGGGCTACCACCTGGCCAAGCATGTGTGCTGCTCTTCTCCCAGGACCTGAGTCACAGAAGCTTCTAGGCAGCAGGACCACCTTTGCAAAATAGTGGAAATGCCACTTGTTTGAGGATGATAGCATATCATAGGGCCAGTTTAGATTAGATTTCCAGCCAGAGTTTTAAAAAATCTTCTGCACTTTCCTTGGCAGAAACAGTATTATCAGGTGAGTGGTATATGTGGGGAATGGAGATGTTAAAGCAAGAACTCAGCAGATAATGAGGATATGATGAGGGTCACAGTAAGTTCTTGGTGAAGGCTTTTTTATCCTTCACTTGATATACTTTTAGTATTAAATTTATTTATATTCAAATAGAAATATTTTCTTTCTCTTCTTTTTTATACAGACAGGGGTCTCACTGTGTTGCCCAAGCTGGTCTCCAACTCCTGGCCTCAAGTAATCCGCCTACCTTGGCCTCCTGAAGTGCTGGGATTTTAGGCATGAGCCACTGCACCCAACCAGTGTTTTGTCTTTAGGGTGTTTTTTTTGAGACAGAGTACCACTCTGTCACCCTGGGTAGAGTGCCAAAGATGGCATCGTAACTCACAGCAACCTCAAATTCTTGGGCTCAAGAGATCATCCTGCTTTAGCCTCCCTAGTAGCTAATACTACAAGCACTGGCCACAATGCCCGGCTAGTTTTTCTATTTTTAGTAGAGACAGGGTCTTGCTCTTGTCTTAAACTCCTGTGCTCAGACAGTCCACCTGCCTCAGCCTCCCAGAGTGCTAGGATTATAGTTCCCGGTTTCTGAGCCTGGCCTTCTCTTTGCTTTTTTCATTGCTGTAATCTGCATCACACAAGCAGATTCAGCTGTCCCTGGATGTTCTGTGACAACAGTTCTCATATGTCCCCTCAAAGTCAACATAATGCTGAGAGGATTTACTGCAAAAATAATGCTGCTAGTCTGTAAAATATACACTTTGTGGCAGGATACTAACGGTGAAGACTTGTGAGCAGCTTAATGTGCAAGTTCTTGAACTTGGATCTATGAATTTCTTCCTTCCCCAGCCTTGTCCTAATGCACCACTGTGTACCAGGATAAACAGCATGGGTTTTCAGAGTTCCTGCATGACTCAAAGATTAGCGAGAAAGATAACTTTCTAAAACTTTCCTAAAACTAATACAAATATAAACTTGAGTAAAGCACATCTTTAAGCTTTTTTTAAAGAATAGCATACTGAGGGATGGGTGTGGTGCTTGTAATCAACACAAGGGAGGCCAAGATGGGAGGATCTCTTCAGGCCAGGAATTTGAGAACAGGCCAGACAACGCAGTGAGACCCCTTCTTTACAAAATTTTTTTAAAAAATCCGTGAGGTTTGACAACATGTACCTACAGTCCTAGCTACTTAGGAGGCGAAGGTGGGAAGATGGGTTGAGTTCATGTGATTGAGGTTATAGCAAAGTCATCCATTACCTGGAGAGCCCTGGTAGTCTCCTAAATAGCTTCCTTTTCATAGGTTTTAACCCATGTGAGTAACATTGCAGGAGTGAGTTTGCACCCACGGCAAAGCTGCTGACTCTCTCGCGTCTCCCATCATGCAACACTGCAATAGCCAGAGTCATCTTTTTAGAGCAGGGGTCAGCCAGCTTGTTCCCTCAAGGGCCAGACAGCCAACCTGTTAAATCTTCCAAGCCATAAGGTCTCTGTCACAGCTGGTCCACTCTGCCATTGTAGTGGGCGAGCAACCAAAGACAGTATGTGAAGAAATGGTCTGGTGAAACTATTACAAAAACTTCATTTATGGATTTGGCCCACAGCCTGTAGTTTGCTCATCCCTGCTCTAGATCACAGATCACCCTCCATCACCCCCATCACCCTCCCAATTACCTTTCATTGGCTCCTCATCCCCTAAGGGAACCCTCACGTTTCTCAACGTGACACACAAGGTTCCTCGTGGGCCTTTGCTTGCTAATCCGGCCTCACCCCTTCCACTTCTCCTCACCATATTCACTGCTACAGCCCTTCCACTTTTCATCCTGCCATTCTGAACCACGCGTGGCTCCCAGGACACTCCATGTTATTTCCATCCTGCTGTTTTAGGGACGGCCAACTCCACCCAACCCCCTACCAAACTCCTATGTTCCTTCAACACCTGCTCAAGCGTCACCTTCCCAAAGCTTCCCCATTGCCCATTGCAGTTGAAATCACTGCCTTCCCAGTTCTATTTCTGGATTTTAGATTTAATTTTCTGCCTCTGGAAGTACACTGTGAACTCCTTGAGGTCAGGACCCATGTCACATCCATCTTTGAACTCCCAATGCCTAACACAGAGCTTGTCATGTAGCAGCAGATACTTAATAAATACCAACTACCAAATGGAAGTTTCATTCAAATTTTTGAAACTTCTTGAAGTATCATTTAAGAAGATTGTTTTTAAAAAGCTCTATGGAGATATAATTCATATACCCTACAGTTGACTCATTTGAAGTGTACAAGCCAATAGATTTTAGTATATTCACAAGTAGGTGTGACTATCAATTTTAGAACATTTTCATCAATTCAAAGAGAAGCCCATATCTTTTAGCCATCACCCTGCTTCTAACCAACTACTAATCTACTTTGTTTTCTACATTTCCCATTCTGGATATTTCATATAAGCGGACTCATTTAATATGATCTGTTCAATTTTGCCTAATGCTGTTGGTCTTCATCCATGTTGTAACGTGTGTCAGTCTTTTGTCACTTTTTATGGCCAAATATTCCATCACACGGACATACCATATTTTTAATTAAAAAAAATTTTTTTTTTGAGACAGAGTCTCACTTTGTCACCCTCTGTAGAGTGCTGTAGCATCACAGCTCACAGCAACCTCAAACTCTTGGGCTCAAGTGATCCTCTTGCCTCAGCCTTCCAAGTAACTGGGATTATAGATACCTGCCACAATGCCTGCCTATTATTTTCTTTTTAGAGATGGGGTCTTGCTCTTGCTCAAGCTGGTCTTGAACTTCTGAGCTCAGGCGATTCACCCACCTTGGCATCCCAGACTGCTAGTGTTACAGGCATAAGCCACCATGCCCACCATACCACATTTTTTGAATCATTCATTGTTGGTGGACATTTGAGTTTTTCCCACTTTTTGACTATTATGAACAGTGCTGTGATGAACATTCACATATCAGCTTTTTTTTTCTTTTGCAGACAGAGTCTTATTTTGTCACCCTCCATAGAATGCCATGGCATCATAGCTCACAGCAACCTCAAACTCTTGGGCTTAAGCCAGTGGTTCTCAATCTTCCTAATGCTGCAGCCCTTTAATACAGTTCCTGTGGGTCACAACCCACAGGTTGAGAACCACTGGCTTAAGCAATCCTCTTGCCTCAGCCTCCCAAGTAGCTGGTACTATAGGCGCCCACCATAACGCCTGGCTATTTTTAGAGATGAGGTCTTTACTCTTGCTCAGGCTAGTCTCGAACTCCTGAGCTCCAGCCATCTACCCACCTTGGCCTCCCATAGTGCTAGGATTACAGGCCTAGCCTCATGTACTAGTTTTGTTTGACCACCTGCCTCAGTTCTTCTGGTTGTTTAATCTAGTAGGGAAATTGCTGGTAATTCTATGATTAACTTTCAGGGGAACTACAAAACTTTTTCACAAAAGCCTATCATTTGACATTACTGCAAGCAATGTACGAGTGTTTAATTTCTCCAATTTTTGCCAACACTTTTTATTTTCTACTGAAAGAAATTATAGCCACCCTTAAGGGTATAAAGTAGTAGCTGATTATGCATTAATTTGCATTTGCCTAATGACTAATGATGTTGACCACTGTTTCACGTGCTTATTAGCAATTTGTATATCTTCTTAGGGGAAGTGTCTGTTCATCTGGCCTTTTTTCTTTTTGCAGTTTTTGGCCGGGGCTGGGTTTGAATCCGCCACCTCCGGTATATGGGACCGGTGCCCTACTCCTTTGAGCCATAGGTGCTGCCCATCTGGCCATTTTTTAATTGGGTTGCTTGTTAAAGTGTAAGAGTTTTCATATTATAGACATGAATTCTGGGTACTACACCTTTATCAAATATATGGTATTCTGATGGGAATTGCATTGCATCTGTTGAGCAATTTGGGGAGTATTCCCATCTTAACAGTAATTAAGTCTTCTGATCCATGAAGATGATATGTTCTCCCATGTATTTAGATCTTCTTTAATTTCTTTCAACATTATTTTGTAGATTTCAGAGTATAAATTTTGCACTTCTTTTGTTATTTATTCCTCAGTACTTGATTCTTTTTGATGCTGTTGTAAATGAGATTACTTCCTATTTCATTTTGAATTATAAAGTGTATAGAAATGCAGTTACTTTTTGTATCTCGTAACCTTGCTGAACTTATTTGTTGGTTTTAATAGTCTTTTAGTAGATTCCTTAGTATGTTTATATACCCATGTGAGTAGATTCTTAAACAGCAAAAAGTAAGTGTCCACAAGGTGAATATGTGGTGTTCTAGAATAGGGAATGGCGAGTCACAGGCAGGGAGGTGTGAAAGCAGTGGAACCACGTGCATACAGGTCAGGGTGGCTAGGTCTCAGAGTAGCAGGTTGAAGCTAGTTTGTGTCATGCTAAAAAGAAGGGAGGCCTCTCAGAGCTGGTAACGGGAGCTGTGTCTGGAGATGCAGTCAGAATATTAGAATCATTCTTAGAAGGACCCCCAGAAGGGGTTTGTGATCAGCACCAATGACATTGATCAGCTCCCAAGGTCGCCAAGAGCAAGAACTTATAGGTGTCCATGTATATGGCACTACCCCTGGATGCCATTACCTTGACGCATGCTCACTGGTGACCCAGCGCCAGCTGGCATTGTGCAGCCACACCTGGCCAACCTTGGCGATGTGGCAGTTGGTGCCTGCTGCTGCCGCTTTCTGGGCCTCTGGATAGGAGCCATCACTGGGAGGGGCAGTGGGGTCCCAGATCACTGGCTCTTCATGAACTTCAGAATGGCACTCCCACCTGACTCCCTGGACACTCCAGACAACCTGAAGATGTGGCTGTGGTCTCTGTGCCAGCTGCCCCCTCCTTCACTGGGCTCTCTGGGTTTGGCTCCCTTGGGACAAGCTTAGGCCTGGAGAATTGACTGTTGGCTTGGGTCACATTGCTTGGATGAGAGCTTGGCCTGGCAGTTTCTGGAGATGCAGAATGTCACAAAGCCAAGGGCAAGACCTTCCCCGAGGAGCCCTACCTGGGGCACACAGCAAGCTAAACAGGGAAGGCTTGGGAGGATGTCACTTAGGGACTGAGCTCAGGAAATGTCTCCCTGACCACTTTTGATGAGTCATCTCTGAGAAAAACTGGTTTGTGCACTCCCTGCCACCCAGGGCTCCCACCATCTTTTTCTTTTTTCTTTTTTCTTTTTATTTTTTTGAGACAGAGTCTCACTATGTTACCCTTGGTCACAGCTCACAGCAACCTCAAACTCTTGGGCTTAAGTGATTCTCTTGCCTCAGCCTCCCGAGTAGCTGGGACTACAGGCGCCACCACAATGCCCAGCTACTTTTAGGTTGCAGTTGTCGTTGTTTAGCAGGCCCGGGTGGGGCTCCAACCCACCAGCCACCACCATCTTTCATCTAGTACACTCATCTTATCCCCAACTGTCTGAGCACCTCCCAACCTCTGTTCCTGGACCAACCCTCGCCATTTCCCCTCCGGGACTCATTTGGAACTCATTTGCTGTATTGTAGCAGTTCTCAACCTGTCAAGATCCACAGGAAAGGTATTAAAGGGCCGCTGTATTGCAGCAGTTCCTGTCATGACCCACAGAAACTGTATTTAAGTCCACAGCATTAGGAAGGTTGAGAACCACTGCTGTATTTATTGCACTGCTCACCGAGCTTGCTGTTCTGGCTCTGGCTTCTGTTATCCTCACTCTGTTCAAACCAGGTCTTCATTTTTTTTCTTTTTTTTCTTTTTCTTTTCTTTCTTTTTTTCTTTTTTTTTTTGGTGCAGTTTTTGGCCAGGGCTAGGTTTAAACCCGCCACCTCCTGCATATGGGGCCAGCACCCTACTCCTGAGCCACAGGCGCCACCCTGTCCTCATTTTTTTTTAATGGGTAAGGCTTGGATAGATAATTTGAGCCCAATGGGTACCCTTGTCTCAATCATTTTCCAAATTGCCTTTAAGCAAAATCAGCAATTTTGTATTTTCCCCGTTCAGAAATGATATGTATCTCTTATAGATACCACATACGTACCTTTTACTCTCTGATCCAATCTGAGAGTCTCCAGCAAGCACATTTTAAGGTGTCTGAAATTGGGCCTTCAACCTCCCCTGGAAACATCCTGGTCAAAATGAGGTTCCACCCAGTGGACTACAGGGGATCCCAATTGGTCACAACAAATTATGCCAACAAAGACCTCTTTCTGGAGGGTGAAAAAATTCAGTTTTGTGTACTTACCTTCTTACCATCTCTCTGTGCCCTGAACATTCCTGCTCCGTGGCCAGAAATAGAATCTTTGGCCAAGGGCCAAGTGGACCAGCCAACCCTGGCCAAGCCTGGTGTCAAAGTCTCCATTCTTGTCTGAGATGGTTCAAAAGAGCCCCCCTAGTCCCCTACCGGCTTCCCTCATTCTCGGAGCACACCCCATTCCCAAGACAGCCTCATTACACAAAGGAATGTGTTCCATGTGGGGCCAGAAGCAGCACACGGACCACAGCTGGGATTGCCACCCACAGGCGCTGTGGGTCATGAATGAGGACCATTCATCACTCATGTTGGTCCAAGCAGGAGTCCTAGACTGGGAGAGGGGGGGAGGGTCTGATGGAGGAGAGAGCCCCCACCCCACCCCCGACCCCAATCTGTATGAGGACATATGGCAAAGACGAGAAAGCAGAGCATTCTGTCTGGGTGGAATAATTCAGACGAGCTCTGGGCAGCACTGCTGTAAGCTAGTGGCCTTGGCAATGTGGCCACTGCTCCTGGGAAGGGCAGGGTTGTTTGTGTGATGCTTCACATTTGGGCAGGCATGGCCGTTGCTGGGAGCTCTAGAGCATAAGATGTGAGCAAGTGCTGGGAGGGGATGAATCATTCCCCACCTACCAGGGGCCTTGGCTGCAGCCTGACCAGTCATACAAAGTGAACGATGGAAGCCTGAGGTAGGAGAGTGTGCCTCAGATATTCGTGTTAAGTTGGGGAAGAGTTATGAGGTTCAGGCTGTGTAGAGCAGTTTGAAGAGCCAAAAGCTTGATCTCCAAATACAGTGGATAATTCTCACAATGTGGTTTTCCCCTTAACTGCCACAGCGTCAGGGGTCAGAGATCAGAGGCCATGGTTGGGGTTTGCCCTGTTGGTTAAGAATGCACCAGGGAAGCCCGCGGTCAGTTAGTTGGATTTTCAGGAGTTCTACAACACAGAATGCCTTGTTCAGGTAGATGATGAGACAATTCAGAAGGGACTGCTTTTGGAGGAAGAAAAAAATTTAAGTGGCCCCAAGGAAGATCTTGAAATTGAGAGCATTTTATAGAGTAGACCTTTCACATTCCTTCCCAGGCAGACTGACTGGCATGGCTGTCAAAATCGTAGCCTAGTGAAAGGTCCCTGGAAATGCCAGTTTTATATTTTGTCCTTTTCCTCCTGGCAAAATTAAAAAATTAAATAAGGCTTCATAAAAGATTTTCAGATATACATCCATTATCAGTGTAATGCTACTCCTGGAATCATAGAAACCAAGGATTCTGGAATGTACTAGAAAGTTTCTAGAGGGACAGATGCTTCAGGGCTTAAAGATACCCTTCAGTGAATGGTGCTTATTAGACAATGAAATAGCACTGTTCGTGATCAACTCAGAACCTTGTGCAAGATCAAGGTTTAGAACCTCTTTCCCTCTGACCTGACCCTCCTCCCCAGCTTCCAGCAAAGATGGGCAATCATTAATTGACATCAGCCCTGCTTGGAAGTCTTATTTGCAGACTCAGCACAATTTTGCACTTATATCTAGTTTATGCGACCCATGTAAAGACTCCTTTTTATTTAGATAATTAAGAGTTTGGGGGTTTTTTGCCAATATTGTGTATTCTTTGGAGCAAATGGACATAACTAGTTTTCAAGTAAGTTGTTGCAAGGAGCTGGATCCAGAAGGAACTACATAGGCTCAGCCTTGGGAGTTCCCCGATCTCCAGATAACTCTTGGGGAGACTCACATTCAAAATTAAATCCAGCCTACCTGCATTATGCAGTTTAGTATCAATCAGAACTGTGGTTTGCACTTGAATAACCTGACCCAAAGCCACCCCACCCAGCTAGCCAATAAATGCTAGCAGGCAGCATCTATTTATATTGGCTAGCTGGGTGTGGTGGCTCACGCCTGTAATCCTAGCACTCTGGGAGGCTGAGGCCGGTGGATTGCACGAGCTCAGGAGTTTGAGACCAGCCCGTATAAGAGCAAGACCCTGTCTCTACTAAATATAGAAAAACTAGCTGGGCGTTGTGGTAGGTGCCAGTAGTCCCAGCTACTGGGCTACTTAGAGGATCACTTGACCCCAAAAGTTTGAGGTTGCATTGAGCTATATGACAGGGTGACAGAGTGAGACTCTGTCTCAAGAAAAAGATACATTAACTGACTTTTTTTTTTTTTTTTTTTTGACCACCTGTCATGGGCCAGGAACTTAAGAAACATGATCTTTGATTTTTTTTACAACAATCCTGAAAAAATAGATGTTCACTGTTTTTCCTTTAAAAAGTTGTTCTAAAGCAGTGGTTCTCAACCTTCCTAATGCTGCAGCCCTTTAATACAGTTCCTGTGGGTCGTGACCCACAGATTGAGAACCACTGTTCTAAAGTTTTGCACTTTATAGATGAAATAAGTGAGGTAGAGGTCACAGAGCTAATAAATGGTAGAAAAGTGATTTGAACCCAGTTCTGCCTGACTCTGAGCCACTAGTCCAGGGGTGTCCAACCTGTGGTTTGTGGGTCACATGCTGATTTTGTGAAGACTTTTTGCTTATCTGTGGTGTCAGATAGGCACAGACCTCTTTTTTTTTTTTCTTTCTTTTTTTTTTTTTTTGTTATGCGCTTTCATTAGTATCTGTGTATTTGAAGTGTGGCCCAAGGTGATTCTTATTTTTCCAATGTGTGGCAGAGAAAGAAAAGGTTGGACACCCCTGAGTCCACACTGCTTGCTTCAGTAGCAAGGTGGCAGAGCGTTCAGCCTGTTCTTGGAGGAGGTGTGTGGCTGTCTGCATGGGTCACTGGACAGGGACCCTGGGCAAAGTGAGCTGATCCCAGCTGATGTTTTCGAACACTGAATCTCAGCGATGTGAAATTTCTTTCTTTGTCTTTCTCAGACACCCCCTGAGATTGTAGTACTCCTTGTTAGCCTGGCTTATACCAGTGTCAACCGTGTGAATGTTGTGGACGTGAATAGATTGAATTGAACATACTAATGTCCTCAGCCACTTAGTCAAGAGCCCATTGAGAAAATATTATGGAATAATATCCCTCTTTCTGATGAGCCAGTCACAGCCAACCTCTTTCTGGTGCTCAGCTGGGTTTTTTTCTTTGTATCAGTCAAATACTTTAAGGCATCTTGCCCCGAGTTCTCTGATTATGACCCACTCCTGGGCTCAGCTGTGTGGATAATTAAGACCATCTGCTACAACAGTGCCCAGACTTCACTCAGACAAGATTTTAACAGAATACTCTCCAAGGTGGGCCTTCTCCTGTGGAACATACCCCTCCCTGCCTGAGAAACCCAAGTCTGGTTTGGTATGGGTGAAGCAAGGTGCTGAAATTTTCAACATATGTCTCCTATGTTCCACTGACCAGCGGGCAGACACTCTCTGCCTGCATTCAGGGTGAAGGATGTTCCTGGAATTTCCATGATGTGTGCTGATGCAACTTCGTTAGTGCAGACACTTCTTGGGTGTGGATGTTGAGACACCCTTGAAGGTCTTCCAAGGTGATTGCTAAGAATAGATCTTCCTGTCATCTAAAAACCTCTCCCAACTGTGGTATCAGAGAAGTGCCTCCTCCAGGCTTTTCAATTCCTTTTGTGAAATAAAAATCTCTGATCAATTTTGGATAGAACAGGTATGAAAAAGAGAAAGGTGTCTTCCATCAGTCTAAAGGTCTTCAAATGGCCAGAAGGGGAGCTAGATGGAGTGCTCACCATATTTATTTATGTTTAGGCATCAGAAAAGGTAAAGACATACAGCACGTCTGTTCGTTTTCTTTCATTTTATTCAAATAAAAATTCAGTCTTTTATTTCTTTTCAATCACTTGGATCCTAGAAAATTTCTTAGTGAAGTTCAAATCCTTTAGCCCAAAGCAACCTTTTCAGGTAAGTGAGTTGATGGACAATGCTGGATATACCAGCGTGTTCTTGACTCAGGGACAGGGCTAATAATGATTAGTATATAAAGGTGTCTGCTCTGTTGGCTGGCTGGCCTGGGGGCACACTTTTTAGCAGTGTGACCATAGGAAAGTCATGTAGCCTTTTGTCCCTTGGTTTTTCCTCAGGAAAGAGGATGCAGGTAGTTCTGTGCTCAGAGGGCTATCTGAAGCTGTTTTGTGCAGTATGGCAACCATCACCACGTGGGGCCACTGAGCGCTTGCAATATGCTAGTCAGAATTGAGATGGATTGCAAAGGTCGGAATTGCATGTGTCGGAATTCAAAGACTTTGTGCCAAAAAATGTGAAATATCGCATTAATAACTTTTATATTGATTGCATATTGAAATGATAATATTTGGGATACATTACATCAAATAAAATGTATCATTGACATCAATTTTATCTGTTTCATTCTACTTTTTGTATGTGGCTACTAGAAAATTTAAATTACACATGTAATTTTGTGGGATAGCACTTATCTGGATGAGAGGCTGACATGCATTAATACCTGTCACACACACTTTTTGCATGGTGATTTATACTGATCCAATATAGGTTGATATGATGAGTAATCAATAAATACTGGTTTTGTTTTATTTTTTTTTAAATCCAGCTTTCTGTTTAACAGAATTCCACCTTCAACACCAGCCCACATGGTGTCCAGGTTGCTATATCAAGGTAGATGTCATTCTTTTAGAACAGTACGTGGTAAATAAACACACAAGACAAGCAGAGAATAAGAAAGTCTTTATATTTATAGATGGGAGAACTGTGGAAGTGCTCACTTCAATCTGCATGATAAAATTGCCAGAGCCCCAGAGGTTACATTTAATGCATTCCCTCTCAGCACCTTCTAACCTACTACATGTAATGAAAACTAGAGACTCTTCAGTTACTCCTTCCTTCTGCCTTTCTGAGTCATCTGTTTGGGAATGGAGTGTGCTTGGGGTGCCTGCTACACTTCAAGCAGGAGATGATGCCCGGCCCCCTAAAGCTGCCTGCACACAGCTGAAGGTGGTGTTGGAGTAAGCCTCGCAGGCTTCTCAGAGGAGGTGACACTTGGGGAATTGCTGTTCCCTGTGGGCTCTGCAGAAGCTCCCCGTGCTGTCCTCCAAGCTTCAGCAGCACTCCCTGACACTCACTTGGCAGCCTCTTAGGGAAGTCAACACCCAGCATGCATTTAAGGTTCCCTTCGGGGCAAACAGGTGTGACTTGCTCTGCCTCTTGTAAGTAACCTTATAATAACAGTGGTTTGTGCCTTGGTTATCTTCTGGGGTGAGATTTTCTGGATTCATATCTGATTGATTTCTCATGAATTATTCCACCATCCACTTACCACCTTTCTACATCACAGAGTGAACTTCTGAGGGAAGCTGACACTGAGACGAGCTGATTGGAAGAGTGTGGGGAGGGTCCACCCACTCACGAAAACTTGAGTTGTCTTTACTTCCAGCATTGCACAATAGTCACAAATTTCACCAGTAGGGGCTTGGAGTCCTTAGCACAGTGGTTACGGCGCCAGCCACATGCACCAAGGCTGGCGGGTTCCAACCCAGTTGGGCCAACTAAAACAACAATGACAACTGCAACAACAAATAGCCGGGCGTTGTGGAGGGCGCCTGGAGTCCCAGCTACTTGGGAGGCTGAGGCAAGAGAATCGCTTAAGCCCAAGAGTTGGAGGTTGCTGTGAGCTGTGAGCTGTGACGCCATCGCACTCTACCCAGGGCAACATAGTGAAACTCTGTCTCAAAAAAATAAATAAATAAATTGCCCCGGTAGAAATTCTTATCTAGGAATTCCTTGTTAAAAATGCAAAAGTGACCTCTCCTTAAATAATTTATTCCTTATGCCTTCCACTTCTTAATAAATTGGAATGAATGTATCAGCTTGTTTTCCAAGTAGGTGAGAGGAAAATGGCATTTCTAACAAGATGTGAAGATTTGAATAAAAATTTTTATTCACTCAGTAAATATTTACAAAGTCCCCCAAAGTGAGGTTCTGAGTTGCAAGGAAGGAAAGAAAAAACCTAACAGGAGTGAGTCTATGCTGTGTGCTATGGATTTTCATGTTCTCATTTAATTATTACACAATCCCCTGTAATGAAGTTCATTTCCATACTCAGAAGATGAAATCAAGGCTCTAACAGTAAATTGCCCCCAAATTAATAGAGCTAGGAAGTGAAGGCGGGATTCAGACCTATACCCTGATCCCAAGATATCCAACATCACCTCTCCAGGGGAGCAGTGCTGCCAACAGTTACTGGAAGGAGGGTCTCGAGAGGGAGGAGGGTTTTCACAGTGGAAGTGAAGAAGCCAAAGGTACTACTCTGCTAGCCCTTTGAACTCAGGTCATAGGGTAGAGCTTGTTTTAAAACCACCACAGAGACACATGTCAAGTACCAGATGACTGCCAGGTCAGATCAGGTCAGATCAGTGGAGTACAACTGTGGAAGCCGGGGCCGAGAGAAAAACATGGAATTGAGGGTGGGAGCAGGTGATGGGTGCCATCATGGAAGACATAGCAAGTAGAGAGAATGGTCCCCAGCAGCAGGAGAGCATCTCCAGGAAGCATCAGAAGGTGCTAGCAATAGAATTGAGACTTCTGATACCAGACCAGGGTTCAGAGAGGGACAGATTTAGTCCCTAGAGAGACTGACCAAGGCAAGGCAGGGGACACAATTCAATACATAACAACATTCTTCCCCCCCCCCACCTCCTCCCACCTAGACAGAGTCTCACTATGTCACCCTCAGTAGAATGCTGTGGGGTCACAGCTCACAGCAACCTCCAACTCTTGGGCTTAAGCAATTCTCTTGCCTCAGCCTCCCAAGTAGCTGGGACTACAGAAGCCCACCACAACACCCAGCGATTTTTTGTTGCAGTTATCATTATTGTTTAGCTGACCCAGGCTGGGTTTGAACCCATCAGCCTTGGTGCATGTGGCTGGCGCCATAACCACTGTGCTATGCACCGAGCTCATAACGATATTCTTGTTCACCTAGGATTTTTAGGATTTCAGTGGTTCTATGAAGTCTTAGAACCAGACGGCTTCTTAAGAGGGTTCACCTAGTGCCTGGGACAGCAAGTGCTCAGCAGGCATGAAAAGCCCCCACCCTTCAGCCCCACTGCAGATGATGCAAATCCCAGCCAGCCCTTGTGCTCCTTGGGCCCTGACGCCACTCAGCACCCTAGACAGCCACCAGCTGGTCGATCGTGATGGGAACATTGCATGCACTTGCCCGCCCTGTCCTGGCCCTCATTACACAGAGAAGGAACAGGGACCCAGCATGGCAGGACCTGCTAAGATTGCAGAAGAGGCTGTGGGGCGACCCCTTGCCATGGCCCCTGCTGCAGCTCAGGCCCAGCACAATGCCCAGGTCTCCTGCAGGCTTACCTCAGCCAGGAACTTGAAGCCTGGCCAAGAGGCAAAACAAAGACAGACAGGCCTGGTCTGTGAGATAGAACTGGAAGCTGGGAGACCCAGGTCAAGATGAGGCTCTGCCAGGTACTAACCATTGACCTTGATCTGGCCAATCATAGTCAGTCTCTGTTTCTTTTCCCTGTAAAGTGAGATGAGATGGCCTTGCCCATGGGTGTTCCCCTCTGCTGTGAAGTTCAGCACTTAGCAGACACTGTTCCCAGCACCATCTCCTTCCTGCCCCTACTCAGACTGCTGACTCGCACATCTGCTGCCTTAGTTGTGTCATTTCCTGTAGCCCAGACCACGCTCGCTCCCGTTTCTTTTCCTGATTTTCCTTCCCACACATATTCAAGGCCATTCTCCTCCTGCAGCCTCTCCTGACCTTAGAGCTGCAGTGCCAGGAGTCCTGGGAGCCAGGGAGGGACGAGTCATATTCCCTGCTCTTTTCCTGGACATGGCCTTTGTGTTCTCAAATGCTACCTGTCCCTTTCTGGCTCCACCTTCCTCTCTGATTTTGCTCTAACTCACATGGACTTGAACCCATAACTCCTAACGTTCCTATAAAAAATGGGCCCAACTCTTTAACCCATGAGTAAAATCACTTCGTATGATGCTCTAATTAAAGACAGGGAGACAGGACCAGCCTGGGAAAAAATGGGAGAATAATTAGGACAGAATTTACATTTGAGATGAGGAGACAGGTCCAACCCGGCAGGAACAGGAGCACCCCCCATTTCTTAGTGTCTGTCTCACTGCAGCTGGCTCCATGCTGGTTACTTGACAAGTGCTCAGTTAAATACCCATTAAGCATAATGATACTACTTTCACCACGTAGCACAACTTAGGAAGATTCTGTGAGCGGCACAGAATTGAAGAAGGCTCCCGGGAACTAAGAAGTTCTTTCATGAAGAGAAGGGAAGGCATATTTTTCTTCACCATTTTATCACCTTTCTAGGAGGCTAAGTCCTTAGAGGGAACTTTCATGGGGGGTAGGGGGGAGACAACCAAAATCTGGTCAACAATGCTGCCATTGTTCAGTGAGACAAACGTCATTTTCATCTTCATTCAATCATCTTAAGTTGATCCTTCCTTGGAAGACGCACATATAAAAAACATGTTGTTTATTGTTATGGCAGAAAGCAGAGGGAGTCTTTCTTGTTTGAGGTCTGGGCACAGACCATCGCTCCTTCTCCCCTCCGAATCCCCAGAACTGAGAATGGACACAGGCACCTAGGGCAGGTCCAGCTGATGGCTTTATATGATGAAGCTGGGATTGAAGACATGAGCACAGGCCAAGATGAGACTCCCACCTTCTGGGAAAAACTGAGGGCAGGATCTTAAAGTTTTTCTACTTTGTTTTCATTCACTGATTGCATTTCAGATGGGTCAGAATGGAGGTGTCTATTTTACAGAGATAATAGCTGAAGAGGGGGGACTGATTTTCTGCAGTAGAGCCCATCCACTGTGCCAACCTAACTATAACCTCAGAACCCCTGCCTGGCACTCCATTCTAGTGCCTTTGTGAGCTCTCAGTTGTTCATAAATGACGACATTGTAGCTCTGTCCACCATCAGCAGGACCTGCAGTTTGCCTGGTCCCTTCCGCTTTTCCCAGGAATGAGAAGTCTTCTCTGACCCTGTTGTTACCCGACTGTGTTAAATAAGTGGCTAACATGTGCCAGGCACTGTGCTAGACTTGGGGCCCAGTTGGGTGCCTATTTGCCAACAGCATCCCCCTCTGCGTGAGCAATGTGAGCACAATGCAGAGGGGTGACCTTGGCTGCCACTGAGCCTAGGAAGGCCCCCCGGGCTCATCTGATGAGGAAGGGGCTGGACAGGGAGCTGAGGCCAGTGCAGCAATGTTTTTCCCTCCTGAGGTTGAATGGATACCAATGTGAAAAATTAATCTTCCAATGCAGCAAGAAAAACCCTTACAGAAAAGGGGGTAAAAGGCAGGAAGGCAATCTTCAAAGAAAGTAATACCATGGCCAATAAGCATAGGGTGGGGGGAGGAAAGCTCTATGTCTCCACTAGCCAAAGGAATGCTCATTCAAACAAAATACCCTTTTTTGTTTATCAGTTGGAGGAAACCTTGAAAGCGTCATACCCAGAGTTTTTGAGGTTTGGCGGGGGGGGGGGACCCTGTGTGCTGCTTGCAGGGGTGGAAGTTGACTCAGTCTTTCCAGGAGGCAGTTGTGCAAAAGTGTTGACCTTTTATATACCCTTTGGCCCGGCAATTTTGCAATTTATCCCAAGTACAAAATCTCAGCTAGAAGGATGTTTACTTTAACAACGTTTGTAGCAGTAAACAATTTAGAAATGCTGTTATTATTTATCCATGAGATTGAGTACTAGGTAATACCAATCTTATAAAAGATATGCAAGGAGGCATAATGTTTGCAATGTACTGTTCAATGTGACAAGCAGTTTACAAAGCAATATATAGAAAATGATTTCATTTTTTAAAAGGAAATATGTTCAGAAAAAGACTGCCGAGATATGCATGATTTTGATAACAGGTTACCCTAGACAGTGGTATTGCAAGTTATTTTTGTTTGTTTGTGTTTTCCAGATTTTTATCATCAACTCGCATAGCTTCAAAATAAAATTAAAAAAAATAAAAACTGTAAAAGTTATTTGTAAAAGAAGAGAGAAGCAGCTGAGTTTAGTATGTTATAATCCCCCAGAGGAAGGATTTGAAGACCTCACAAAAGAAGCCAAAAAAAATTCAAGAGGCCTTTTCTAGGAAAGATTTAAGAGTTGAACACTGGGCCTTCCCACAGATTGGAGAACCCCGGGAGATGGGTGGAATAGTTTATAGATACACAAATCCAGAGATTGAGATTTCTTTAAAAATATGTTAAGGTTGCACTTTTTCCCCGTTTCTTTCTAGGACAGGATTAGAGGATCTAGGATCCTGTGAGGTTCTTGGCAGGACGCTGGGGGTGGGGGGGTGGGGGGAGGGAAAGTAGGCAAGTGCTGGGCTGCAGCAGTAGAGCATCTTGGTGGGGGACACAGCAGATGTCAGCTGCCACCACCGCTCAGATGTTGGCTTGCACGGAGCATCTGTGCATCCTAAGGCAACTTGCTGAACCTCTCTGTGCCTCAGTTTCCTCCTGAGAATAATAACAGTCCCTACCACATCACATGATTAAAATCGTGTTGGAAACAGCGCCCACAGAGAGCTGTTTGTGAATCACTTGTGAGACCTTTGGCAAGTCAGTGAATCTCTGTCTTTAATTTCTGTAAGATGAGGACAAAGAGGCAGTGTAAATGAGGAAAACTCTCTTGAATTCAAAGTTAGGTCACCTAGGAACTGGTCATTCATCCATGATGTCCAGTAGGCGAAGCCCAGCTAGACTGTCCTCTTCATGTCAGCACGCAGGTTGACTCATATACAGGTTCTCCTCACACCCAGCAAGGCCCAATGTGTGGGAGGATCCCAATGAATGCTTGTTGAATGAATAAATCAAGCATTTGAAGCCTGGACGGAGATTAACAGTAATAGACTTATTTCCTTATCCATTGTTTCCAAATATTTGGGGATTTTTTTAGCTGTCCTTTTATTTTTGGTTTACAGCTTAATTCTACTGTGGACAGGCAACACATTCTGTATGATGTCATTGAATGTGTTAAGACTGGATTTATAACCCAATTTCGGGTCCGTATGTCCTTGAAGCAAAATCTGTCTTCTTCAGTTGTTGAGTACAGTCTAGAAACTTGTGAACTGGGTCAAGTTTGTTAATGATGTCATTCACATCTTCATGGCCAGGATTTTTTTGTTTCTTCTGTGAGTTACTGACAGAGGTATATAAAATCTACTGTGATTTGTGTGCTTTCTTCGTTGTAGTTCTGTCAATATTTTATTTTATACACATTGAAGCTATGTGTACAAATTTAGAAGAGTTATGTCTTCCTGGTGGGATAACTCTTTCAATATCATAATCAGTCCTTTTTTTTTTTTCTCTAGTAATGTTTCTTATCCTAAAGTCCACACTATCTGACTGTATACCAGTTTTCTTGTAATTAATGTGTGCATGGTATATCTTTTTCCAGACTTTTATGTTAAATCTTTGTGCCTCTTGTAAGAAATAAAAATCTCAATTGTTTTGTGAAATTCGAACAAAACAATTTGGGGGGGGGAGATTCTGGTGATCTTTGTCTTTTTATTGGAGTTGTTATTTCTTCTAATGTAATTACTGATACATTAGTGCTTAAATCCATCCTCTTAGAAATTTTTCTGTTTGTGACAATTGTTCTCTGTTACTTTTTCTCTGCTTTATTGCTTCAATTTTGGGTTAATCATACATTTTTTAATATTTGCCCACTTTATTAAACTGTTAGTTGTATCATTTTTGATTGTGTTTTGTTCATGCGATGATGAATATAATTAGGTTACAAGATGCATCTATTAGACTTACAAAAGCCTAAGTAGTATTTTTGCCCACTTCCCAGACATGAGAACTCTAAAACACTTTAACTCCATATTATCCCCTCCTACCTTTGATGCTATTGTTGCCACACATTTTAAGAGTATTTGAAACCCCATAAGACATTGTTCTTATCTTACACAGTTGATCTTCGTTTAGATTTACCTACAGTTTCCTGTTCTATACCCTCATTCCTTCCTAAACCTCCATACTAATATCTGTGGGATTATTTTTTCTATTAGCCTGAGGAGCCGCCTGTGTTATTTCTATCTCACGGACCTTCTGGTATCAGGTTCTTTCCACTTTCGTCTGTCTGAACATCCTTATTTCACCTTCACTCTCTTCAGTGGGTACACATTCTTGGCTGATTTATTTTTTTCAGAAAGTGAAATGCAGTGCTGTTACCATCCACCCTTACTTTTGTTGCGAGGCCAGCTGGGAGTCTTTCTGCTGCAAAGCACTTTTTACATTTTGGCTGCATTTGAGAATTTTCTCTTTGTCTTGGATTCTCTGCAGCTGGATTTTGATGTGCCCAGATGTGGTTTTCTTTGTGGCTTGCTATCATTTTCAGTTCTGGAAAATTCTTGGTCATTATTTCGGATGTTTTTTCTGCATATGTTTTCTCGGGATCCCGGTTATGTGGATGTTAGACCTCCCTAAACTCTCTGCCCTGACTTCTGGAATGTAGCCCTTCCTGGACCTGTTGGGAAGCCCAAGGCTGTTTCACAGCCTTTTTGGCAGGCTCTGAGCTGTAATTTTAGTCTCCTAATCCCCAGAGGCTGCCTAAAGCTCGGCCTAGCTGTCAGCCTGTTGACTGCTTTCTGCTGTGGAATCAGCAAATGCCTTCCAGGGAAAAGCAGAGACAAGTGTGAGGCTTACCCTGTGCCTTACTCACCCCTCTGGGTTCTTGGCCCCTTGAGTTCCTGCTGCTCAGAGTTTCCCACGTGTCCAAACATATGTTTTTGGTATTTTATCTACCTTCCTTAGTTGTTCTTGGCAGAAAGGCTACCTAATACATGCTAGCCTGCCATACCCAGAAACAGATGTGTTGCTGTGCAGAAATGACAAAGATACGGTTTCTGTCCCTTGGGCCTGAGGAGCTGGCGGCAGAGCCAGACATGAGACAACAGGCTAAAGCACAGGCAGAACGCGATTCGAAAGGGAATCAGAAAGACATGAGATCTGAGTAGGAGGACCTGAGAAGGACTGTCACAAATGCCATTAGGAGAGGAGGGGAGGAAGGAACATTGTTGTAGGTGGCAAAACTGAAGCCCAGTAAAGGCTGATGGAATTGGACCCATGTACTATGGGAGGGGCTTGCGTGAGGGAAGGGAGACACTGTCATTGGAACTGGAGCTAAGGGTGTGGTGTGTGCCACAGTGTAAAGGCTTTTGATTCTCAGGCTGAATCTGTACATTTTTCATACGTGATGGTAGGTGGGGGTGACCCGTTCTGGCTTTGCCTTTACTGACTGTGCAACTCTGGCCAAGTCCCCAGTCCTCTCTGGTTCATGATTATGTCCCTTGTAAAATAAGAACCCTAATAACAGCTGCCTCCTCTGATCCCCAGGGCTCCTGTGAGACAGCTGAGTTTGTGGATGCAAATGTGCTTTGGTAGGAAAGAAGGTGGTAGAGACACTGTTTCCCTGTGGAGCCACACTCCTAGTTGGTCAGGCTGTGGCTGGTAGGGACTATTGCAGGAACCCCACCACTTTCTGGCCTTGTTTGTGAGTTGTGGTATGAGGATGGCTGGCTCTCCAGGGTTGGGGCTTCCAAAGCCCTTTGTTCCCACAGTTCTCCAAGCACTGATATCTCTACTCCAGCATCCACCTTAAGGCACTGGGCACTGCTGACCACCCAACAGACACATCTCTCCAAGGCAGATCCTTCCTCAATGGGCAGCCTGGGGCAGCTCTGATCACTGGAGAGTTATGCAGACCTGCCTCAAGGGCAGCTTGCTGGGATGTGAGCAGCGGGATTATCCTTCCCCTCTCCCCACATGCAAGAGTATCTTTTGCCCCCTTCTGCTTCTACATGCTCCTCCTGGTTTTGCTTTTGAGGCCCCCCACCCCAATCTGCTTCCTCTTCCATGAGACACACCTACAGTCCTTTTAAGACAGTCTCCCTCTCTTTCTCTGAATGATAGAAGGACCAAGATACATAGGTCTGTTGCTATGGGCCTCACTCTGGAATTCTTACAGGTAGGCTCCACCGAGTATGGTGACCAGAATCTTGAGGATTTTAAAGTTCATTTAGCAAATGCTCCTATCGCACTTTTTTAGGCGTCACATTCATTTAATCTTCATTCTATGAGCTAGATATGATTGTTATCCCGATTTTATATGTGAGGAAAATGCAAGCACAGAGAAGTTAGGTATGTTGCCCAGAGGTGCACAGCTGGCAAACAGAAGGAGGATTCGAACTCAGACCGTCTGGCTCCAGAGTCTGTGCTCCTCCCCACTCTGCTGCCCACCCTCCCGGCCTAAGGCCTGGCTGCTTGGCCCCTCTCCTTTGGATCTGACCATAATGCCTCCCCTCTGTGCTGACAGCAGGCTGGCTCAGCCCCCGGGACCCTCGGGGACAGACACCATCAGAAGGAAGGGAACTGTCTGCAGGGCATCCTTGGCCTCTCTGAGTGGGAGACATAGACCTGCACTCAGAGGCTGCTAAAGGCAGGCCCTGGCTGAGAGCTGTTCAGGAAGTCTCTGCTGGTGACCTCCTCATTTAGTGTCTTCACCCTCCTGCTGCCCAGAGGAGAAGGCATGATGAGATGGGGAGCCTGAGTGAGTGTGCGGTGTGTCCCTCGGAGGAGTCTCCATCTGGGTGGCACTCACAAGCCTCAGGCTTCACGAGTGGCTCAGTCACCTTCTCATTCAGTAAAAACATGTCCATGGAACCCGTGCTATTTACTCTGGAGGGGCCAGAGAAGAATAACCCACACTTCAGAGAAAAATAACCCACTGTTCCCTAATTGGGGGTGTGGAACTACGTGGGGAGAGTCAGAAGAGTGTCCGGATCCACTACTGCCTCGGAAGGACAGAGCCTGGGAGGCTGTGTCCCTGGCACCTGCGTGGGGCGTGGGGCTGAGAAGATGTGAGATGTGGGGAGGCAGAGGGAGGCTGTGCTAATGCCCTGCTCCCACCCCTCGGGTCTTGCAGCCCTCTCCACCAGCCCCTGTGCCTCAGGAGGCTGGCCCATGCTGGTCCCTCAGCCAGCTTTCTCGCCTGATGCTTCAGGTTGCATAGGGTTGAGTTTGCCCAAGAGGAGGCACCAGGGTGAGACTGGAGGCCAGGAGCAGCGTGAGTCAGCTGTTTGCTCCCTACCCCCCAATTCCTGCGGTTGTTGTAGGTTGATGTGACCCTCCAGGAAAAACCACAGCCCCTAAGAGGCAGCGCCCTCGGCTGGTTCTGCTACCCACTCCCCTGAGGCGACTTTTAGCCTAAGGGTGGCACCAGCTCCCCTGGGTCGCCAGCCCCGGGGATGACTCTAGCATGCTTTAGATCCCCTGACCTCTGTTTGCACCTCCATAGTCTTTAAAAACTCTCTTCAAATTAAGGTGGAGTGTGCTCTGCTCCCTGCCAGGACCCCCACTTGGAAGACGGGAAAACGGGAGGACAAAAGCACCCGGAACTCCTAGACTTGCACGTGGAGGCAGCAGGTGGGAGTGGAGCTGGGATGGAGTCCAGAACCGGAGAGCTTTGTGTGCTGCGCAGAGGACTGTGTGAGGGCCCTGGGCGTTACACAGGTCTCTGTGCATCCCAGCTCATGGCATCTGTCCTCTCTTCCAGGAAACTTCTGCTGCCTCCGCCCCGCCTGCCCTTCCTAACTGCCCGGGGGCCCTTCCGTGGGATCCTGGGCTGAGACTGGGATGGAGACGCTCCAGGGGCCCTGCCTGTGCCTCTGTGTGGCTGTGCTGGCCCTGCTGCCCTCCCCGAGCCTGGCGCAGTATGACAGCTGGCCCTACTACCCAGAGTACTTCCAGCAGCCGGCGCCCGAGTACCAGCAGCCTCGGGTGCCCGCCGATGTGGCCAAGGTCCAGCTGCGCCTGACGGGGCAGAAGAGGAAGCACAACGAGGGCCGCGTGGAGGTGTACTACAGCGGCCAGTGGGGCACCGTGTGCGACGACGACTTCTCCATCCACGCCGCCCACGTCGTCTGCCGGGAGCTGGGCTATGTGGAGGCCAGGTCCTGGACTGCCAGCTCCTCCTATGGCAAGGGGGAAGGTGAGCCGCTCTGTGCTTTGGAACCGAGTGCTGTGTCACCTGGCACGACCCGGGAGCAGCCTTCGGTGAGGTCAGCCTGGTGACGGAGGCTGTGTCAGGATGAAGTGTCCCTTCCCTCTGGGGGTGCCATCCTGTGCCCACACAGGCTGTGCCCTGCAGGAAGGTGGGAGGGGTGAGTAGGGAGGGTCCGACCTACCATCCTGATTTGCCCTGGACTTTCCTAGTTTTAGCATGAAAAGTCTCACATCTTGAAAAACTGCTGAGTTTCAGGCAAACTAGGATGGCTGGTGACCCTAAGTAGGGGGTGAAACCAGCCTGCACTTCTCTGTCCAAGCCACAGGCCCTGCCTGGTGGCTGCATCAGCTCGGGGAAGTTGTGCCTAACCCCAAATCCTTTCCTCAATTGAGAGCCCTGGGTCTTTGTCACAAAGGTTCCGCGTGCGAGAGTTCCCTGCCTCTCCCATCTTCTTGCCCCTAAAGGGTTTATAGTTCTGAGGCCCATAAGCCATTGTGGGCTTGGTCATGACAGGAACAGAGTCACTTTGGGATTCTCACCTTTGATTGGCCTATTGTTTCCCCCCCTTGTCAGGTTCTCATCCATTTATTTATTTATTTATTTGTAAACTGTTGTGGAAGTCTTGAGGGAGGGTGGGTATTGGAGCTCTAGCTCAGTCCCTGTACTGCCCTCACCAACTGCCCTCACCAACTATAAGCTTTACAGAAAAACCCATACCCTCCTCTTCAGCCTCAGGTTCCCCATTGGGAAGTTAGGGTCTCTAAGAACACTTGAAACTCTGATATTCTCTGTTCCCAAACAGGAAAGTGGATAAGTGTGAAGGGCATTGTTTTTTTAAAAAAATGTTTTCCAGCAGCTAAGAGCTCCCCATCCCCAGGTTGGTAAAGCAGAGGTGGCTACAGCACCAGCTGAACCACCGCACTGGCCTCAGGTCAGGCCTGGCTGCTGAACTAAAGGGTTAATGCCACACTAGATGCGTAAGAATCGTCTGAGAGGTCTTAAAAATACAGATTATCTCAGATATCAGCCAACGATAATCTGGTTTAAAAGGTCTGGGCTGGAGCCTCAGACTCTGTGTCTTGGGAAGCCTGGGAGGTGATTGTTGGTGCACCCAGGTGTGGGAGTTATTGAAATAGATAACTGTGGTGCTCGCTTCCAAGCCTCCTTTCTGTTACTCTAGAAATTGTGGAAGAAAGAAAGTGCCATCTCATACATGTCTTATCTCCACAATTGGAAATTTCCTTTTGGAGTAACTGGATCAGGAGACGGCACTTAGGGTATATGTTCTCTGAAGCTCACTCTGGGCTCCTGGGCAGTGATGAGAGGCAAAGCGGTGAAGATGAGCTAGCAAACGCTAGCAGACCCACTTCCTGTCTCCTTTAAACAAACTCCTATCTCGTCCAGGCTCTCCAGTCCTCAGTATTTTATGACAAGTGCTTTCCAATGAGGGTGGTATTTTCCAGTGAAAACTTTATTTCTGTGCAGATTTAAAATTTACCTGTCATCAGACAAGAGGGTTGTGGTTTTTTCCTGTTAGGCGCAAAAGAAAGAGCCTTACCTGGGTGTGACTTTGGGTCCAAGGATGATGAAGAATGAACAGTTTGAGGGAGTGGAGAAGACAGGAAAGGGAACAATTAAAATCATGGTCCTTGGAGTTCCTGCTGGGGAAGGAGGGAAGGAATCCATGGAGGAGGAGACAGATGGTGCAAAGCTGCTAGGACCAATGGGGTGTGGGTCTTTGTTGAGATCGGGTACAAGAAGTACGCTAGGAAGATTGGGGCCATGATGCAGAGCAGGAGGGAAAGATGGACATTGAGGTGTCCAGTCACTGGTGGCCACAAAGCCTGAGCTATCACTGGGTGTCAGCAGGTCCAGTAGGGTGGAAGAGTCATAGACACAGGAGCTGTAATAACAAGACCCCAGAGTACTGGCAAGGGCGTCTTTGTAGACATTGAAACCATCAAGGGTTATAATAGGAGGAGAGTCTGAGAGGACAGGGAGAAATAGACACTTAAAAAAAAAACACTGTCTGGCTCGGCAGACAGCGTGGCAGGTTCGAATCCAGCCCAGGCCCGCCAAACAACAATGATGGCTGCAACCAAAAAAAAAAAAAAAAAAATAGCCAGATGTTGTGGCGGGTGCATAAAGTCCCAGCTACTTGGGAGGAGAATCGCTTGAGCCCAGGAGTTGGAGGTTGCTGTGAGCTATGATGTCATGGCACTCTACCCACGGTGACAGCTTGAGGCTCTGTCTCTGTTTCTTTTTTAGCACTGGGTACATTTAGCCTGTGAGTGAGGGTCTGTGGATGGGAACCCCACAGCTGACCCCATTAAGAGTCAGCCCCTCTAGGAATCTCACACTCCTCTGAAGTTCAGGCTACAATAATGGAGCCAGGGACACCACCAAGACTTTGGGTTTTCCAGCCTGTCCTGTCAACAGGTCTCTCTCCCAAAGCATCTCTGAGTTGAGGTGAACCTTTCAGAGAGTTCTAGAGGGAACACCTGTCCCAATTTCTTACCCTTTGGGTAGGGCTCGAAGCAACTCAGACATAAAGTGGTTGGTCTCAACTGTCTTCAGAACTGAGAGGCTGACCCTGCTCCCACCACCTCCCCCCATATATTAGATTGAAGTGACGGAGCCAGCAATGACCACATTGGGATCTTGAATAATTTCCATTGCCCTAACAGCCTACAGGCTCTGGCATTCAAATGGAATCTCATTTATGATTTTTATCTTACAAATGACCTGTTAATTTGTTTGTATTAACATATCTCTTCTGTCATCAGAAGGGGGTTTGCTTAGACTCTCATAAATGGGTAGAAAGAGTAAAATGAAATTTGGCTTCTGATCGAATGGCTCCTTTGTTTCCAAAGTTTTGAGTCTCAAACTGTCCGTGGTAGCAATAACTGTGCGCTGGCAGCCACCCCCAGCGAGGGGGGTCTCTCACTGCAGATGGGACGGGGTGCTGCTGTTTCTCGCCATCCCTGCTGCTTCAACAGCTTTACTGAAGACTGTTCCAAGGAAGAAGCTCTGCTTAAAACGTGGAGGGTCTCTTCCGTTGCTAGTACTTAGCAATACAAACATTGGTTTGTTGTTAAGACAGCAATCGATTAGGGAGCATATGTTTCAGTGGAGCTTGACAGCTTGGAAACTGGGCCAAATTGAGAAACCAGTTGGAAAACCTCAGCCCAGATGTTTTCAATCAGTTCTTTGTTCCTCACAATGCGTGAAGGGTGCTCTCGTTTGAGCCCCGACCAGCTGCCATCAGGGCAGACATGCTTCAGCAGGAAGCATCCTGGAAGTCAGGATACTAGATCTCTGTCCTCCCTAACCTCAAAGGGCCACAGCTTCCCTTCCTTGGTTTTCTAATCTCTACAGAGGGAGTGTTTGTATCTGCTTTTTTCCTTGCATCATGGAACAAGAATTCATTGCTTTTCTAACTATCCAGAGAAAGGAAGGGGAAGGGAGATTGAAAGTGTGCTAAGCACATCATTACTTTGCTGAATCTCCATGGCAACCTGTTTGTTGACCTGGTGGTTTTTACTTTAGAAATGGGACGTGGCCTTGGTCAAATACAGTAGTTGGCCACATGACAGAGGGCCCAGGTTTGTGGCAGTCAGAATTTGAGCCCAGGTTTGTTTGATTCTGCTAATCTGTAGACTCCTCAAAGAAGCTACAGGAAGAATGAAGGGTTTGTTTTATTTTCTTTCATTTTGTTGTGGCACTTATAACAAAATAACAATTAGAAAACCCTCTAGCATTATATAAAATCTTTATTTTTAATTGTTGTAAAATAGAAGCAACATAAAATTTACCACCTTAATGATGCTCGAATGCACAGTTCAGTGGTGCTAAGTATGTTCACGTTGCTGTACAGACATCACCACCATCCATATTCAGAAAGTTTTCATCTTGCAAAACTGAAACTCTGGACCTATTCAACAACCACTCCCCATTTCTCTCTCACCCTAGGCAACCACCATTCTACATTTTGCTTCCCCGATTTGATTCATAACAGTATTTGTCTTTTATGACCGGTTTATTTAACTTAGCATAATGTCCTTACAATTCATCCATGTTATAGTATGTGTCAGAGTTTGCTTCCTTTTAAGGCTGAATAATGTTCCATTATATGGATAGCCCACAGTTTGTTGATGGGTATTTGGGTTGCTTCCATTTCTTGGCTATGGATGCTGCTTTGGACAGGGTGTGCAGGTATCTCTGGGTGTGTATAGCTGCAAGTGGAACTGCTGGGTCATACGGTAATTGTGCTTTTCATTTTTGAGGGACCACCATACTGTTTTCTATTGCAGTTGCACCATTTTACATTCCCACCAACAGTGCACAAGGGTTCTGGTTTCTCCACTTCCCTGCCAGCACTATTATTTTCTGGGGGTTTTGATAGGTGGTGTGAGGTGGTGATAAGGGATGGGAGGTGGTATCTCATTGTGGTTAATCCTCTAGTACTTTGCACACTGAATTCTCTGGTTCGTGCAAGTGAGGTAAAAGAGCAGGAAGTGAGCGGAGCTCCAGGGTGGCCTTCCAAGACACGAAGAAGTGGCTGTGTGGGTTGGTCCAGCTAGGATGCCTGAGTCAGTGCTGGGGAACGTCAGGTCGTAAAAAGAGCACTGGATGGGCAATCAGGTCCAGCGTCTGAGGGCTTGGGGGGTGGGAAGACCAGGGAGGAAACAGCTTGGGGGCTGGTGGGAATAATCCCTCCATCTTGTCCTCTTCCCTGGGAGATGGGAAGACCAGGGAGGAAACAGGTGAACATGCCTTCATAACTTCAAACCCTCAATGGCAGCACAGCTTTGCTTTTCCCTGAGGGGTCAGAGTTCAGCCTCTGCTACAGGAAGGTAAGGTTGGCTTGTGCCATCGTCAGTATCACTAAGTTATCATCATCATCATCATCATCATCATCACTGTTACCATTTTCTAGTAACCATGGCTGTTATTAAATTACACACACCTCTGCAATTCAATTCATTGTTATCCCTGCTTTACTGATGAGAAAAAGGGGCTTTGACCAAGGTGATACAGCTAAGTGGCGGAACCAGAATTCAAACCAAGCTTAGTACTCAAAACCAAACACTTCCCACTGTTCCATGTGACTTCCAGGCTCAAGTCTGATTCCCATTCTAATCGTGTTCTACCTACCACATCCTCAAATCACATCAGTTCCCTACTCAGACAAGGGAATCCAGATGGTCTAGAACTTTATGTGGTAACATAATAAAAATCAATCGACAGTTGCACACAGCTCCTAAACTAGAGAAGATTCTCTTTCCATGTAAGAAATTGGTGCCCCCAAACCTGCATTGATGTGGCGCTTGGTTTCTCTCTCCTCTGCTTCTTTCAGGGCCCATCTGGTTGGACAATGTCTACTGCACTGGCAAAGAGGCGACCCTTGCAGCCTGCTCCTCCAACGGCTGGGGCGTCACTGACTGCAAGCACACGGAAGACGTCGGCGTGGTGTGCAGTGAAAAGAGGATCCCTGGGTTCAAATTTGACAATTCGTTGTTCAACCAGATAGAGGCAAGTCCTGTTCTTTTGTTGACTCCTTCATGTAAAGCTTCTTTCTTCTTCCATGGAACTCACTTCTTGCCTACTGATTTCAAGACATGTGTTAAACACTAAGGAGAGGGGCCCAATTCAACTAGACTTGGTGGAAGGGTTGGTTGAGGGAAGGGTTTCTGGAAAACGGGATCCCGTCAGTGGGGAGTGGGCACCCCAGACACGGAGAACAGCTTGGGCAGAGGCACAGAGATGCAAGGGTGGGTGCAGATTGGTGTTCAACAGAGAATAGCAATCAGAGTACCTTGGGTGCGTCTGTGAACAGTGTGGACTGGAGCTAGAAAGGCGGGCAGGCAAACACCTTCTATGCCATGTTCAAGAGAGAACATGGGCGAGAGAAATGTAGTAGTTATCAATTGCTGCTTAACAAATTGCCCCAGATTTTGTAGCTTGAAAGAGTGAATGTTCATAATGTTACACAGTTTCTGAGGGTCAGGAAGCAAGGAGCAGCTGAGCTACTGGATTCTGCCCAGAATCTCTCACGAAGTTGCTGTCAGGCCACCCATGAGGTCAGGACGAGTCTTTCCCATGCTGGCTCCTCAGGCTTTAGTTCTGCTGGCTGCAGGCTGGAGGCCTCTGCTCCTCTCTATGTGGCCTTTCTGTGGGCTGCCTGAGTGGCCTCAACATGTGGCGGTTGTCTTCCCCAGACCGAGTGGTCCAAAGGAGAGCAAGAGAAGGAACATGGAGTGGAAGCCACAGTGCTTCCCAACCTCATCTTGGAAGCAATCCCTTAATACTGTCATTTGTGCTATATTCCACTGATCACTCACCCGCCCTGGTACAGTGTGGGAGGAGATTACTCAAGGGGTGTGAATCAGAAGGTGGGGTCGTTGGGGATATCTTGGAAACTGGCTGCAACTGGATAGTTGTTTCCAAATCTAGCTGAGGATCAGAATCACCTTAAAAGTGCAGGTACTGGAGCCTTCCCCTTAACCTGCTGACTCAGAATTTCCTAGTATGGGACCAGATTATTTTTCTTTAAGCTTCCCTAGATGATTCCAATCTGATGACCCTTCTGCTCCACTTATGGCTAAATGTTTGGCTGTTTGGATTTTCTTTTCCAAATAATTACATTAATAAGCACTTAAATAGGTGGGGCTTAGAACAGAAGGACTCAGCAACCAAGACTCCTGTCCTCAAGCAACATGCAGGGCTTGGCCAAGAAACCCGGTCCAGGAGCTGTCACTGCTTTGGCCTCCTGCTGACCCCAGCTCTGAGGGGGGAAAGGTGACTTGGATTCCAGAGGAGGCTCTGCCCAGACTGTGGTCTTTACTGTCATGACTCACCCTAAGCTGCTCTTTCCTCACGTGTTCCTAGAGCACACCACACACACTGGGAACGTGTCCACACCTGCTCCATAGTGTGGGAGAGACTTTCCAGCCTGCTCTCAGCTAGAAGGATGAGACCACTTCAGTTGAACTCTTCGAATCTGCTGTTTGCTTGGCACTAACTAGAGAGATTATCATGGAGTTGATACTAATTTATTTAGTGTTCAGTCACTCATGACAACTTTGCTTTATCACAAAGTTTACGATTTGGAGGGGGCATTTGTCTAGTCCAGTTTTACAAAACTTTCTATCTCCACTCTTCATAACCTCATATAGAATAATTAGCATTCATGTATACATATCTCATCTCCCCCATGAGATTGGAAGATCCCAGAGAGCGGGCAGGGGCTGTGTCTCACTCATCATTGACTCCAACAGATAAAATCTAGGAACCTACCTAATAGGAACAATATCACCAACTCTGAGATTTCCTTTTCCCCAGAAGTACAAACCAGAGATCATTAACCCCTTAGGTGGAGAATCTCCCAGAAGAAAATAGTAACCTAAACAGCCAGGAGAGGCACCCAGGAGCAAGTCATTCCTTCATAGCATCATCCTGCCTCATAGGACAGTGAGCTCATTTGTAACATCTTTCATGGGCCTCTAATCAACCTAGAACCTCAGGACAGTCCACTTGGAGTATCAAGTGAAGACCCAGGCTTCTTGGCCCAAGAACGTCATTGGTGGTTTGAATAAAAGGAAGGAAGGCTGGAATGCCAGTGGGTTTAAGGCCAAGAAAATGAGAAGACTCACTTGCCACTAGAAGAAATGATTTTGGACAAAGGACTCTGTGAGTGGCACTTCGCTAGACACATGTTCATTGAATACCTACCTCATGCCAGTTTCAGCGTTTCACATTTATAGGGGACATGAGATGGGTCTTATCAAAAGCAAAACCTTAATGGGATGGAATCAGCATAGAAAAGACTGAAAAAATTGGAGCGAACTTTCTTACCCTGGAAAGGTGAGTTCCCTGATAGGAAAGCTTAGCATCTACCTGCATTCTGGACATTTGTTGAGTGCCTGCTGCTCACACATTGTGGTCTGGGACAGCAGTGGAGAAAGAAAACACAGCCCTTGTTCTCCAGCCCTTAGAGCCTGCAAAGACAAGAGGCATGGCTTGGGGAAATCACTTCAAAGCTGGGAGCATGGACCCTAATTAATTTACAGAAACCCAGAAAGGGCAACCTGGGAGACATCTAGTGCCTGCCACACTCTGCTTTCCTAGAAGGCCTCCCTCTTGCTGTCACACAGATCAGACTGGTTACCACGAGCCAGGGCGGAGCTGTCTTGCCCAACCACAGACCCTGAGGGAACTTTCATTGATGATCAGTATCCTATAACTTCTTCCCTTTGGTAGCTGCTAAAAGTAGGTCATAACTTCTTCCCTTTGGTAGCTACTAAAAGTAGGTCATGAAAGGGCCTAGACCTCAGGAAGTCTGAGGAGAACCTTTGTGAGTTGCCAGAAGGTTCTTGCATCCAGGTCTCTGTGGCTAAGGCTCATGTTTACTGGCAGGGCTGGGCTGGTGGGTAGGGATCCGCCTAGGCCACCTACCAGTGGCTGTTTGTGGGATACCAAGACATTTCTCCAAAGTGCCTCATGGAATAGCCTGTGTCAGTAGCTGAAATCATGGAATCATTCCTCTGAGCTCAAGAAATGCTTCCTATTGAATTTTTGTGGACAGGAGGAAGATGCAGCTTTGGTGAATGTGTAGTTAGGTGGAGCCGCAGCTTGCTAACCAGTGATGCTGCAGCAGACTGCTGACTGTTGGGTATGAACACCGTGGATGGTCTCTCCCGTGGCCCTGCCATACTCCCTAGCCTCCCCACCATGGATCAGGAGTTTTCACGGAGACCGAAACGCATATTGATAAAATTTATAGGAGATATAAAACAATGAGGAATTGCTGGGATAACAAATGATGGAACAAAGATTCAGACAAACTGCAGTCAACTGATACCATCGGCCCAAGCTATATAATCTGAGAGACGAATACTGGGCTCTAGATCAATGTTCACGGGGGAGAAGAAATCACCCACAAGAGGCTCAGCGCCGATAGCACAGTGGTTATGGTGCCGGTGACATGCACCAAGGCTGGTGGGTTTGAACCCGGCTGTGCCTGCTAAACAACAATGACAACTGCAACAAAGAATAGTGAGGCGTGTGGCAGGTGCCTGTAGGCCTGGGAGACTGAGGCAAGAGAATTGCTTGGGAGACTGAGGCAAGAGAATTGCTTAAGCCCAAGAGTTTGAAGTTACTGTGAGCTGTGATGCCATGGCACTTTACCAAGGGCTAATGGTGAGACTCTGTCTCAAAAAAAAATCAGCCACAAGAGTACAGGGTTTAGAGAAAGTGACTAAAGTGACTATTTAAAAACAAAAACAGGTGGGCCCCAGTTGGATATTGGCAGCATCCAACACTGAGTAAACTGACAGCACATGTATGTTGAGTTCTCACAAGACCGTGTGCACACGTGCACACACGCACACGGACAAGGGACACCAACTGGTATGTGCACTGTGTGCTCGAGCTCTCTCCCTGCCTCTTCTCTTGGCCACTCATGACCTTGGCCTTGAAACCAGGTGCGGGGTTTGCACCTTTCCCTCTTCCACACCAAAGTGTGAGAGTTAAAGCCCTCTCTTGACTTCCCCTAGTTTGGGGTCTGCAAGTTCGAAGGTAGCCATAAATGAAGGTCAGTGAATGCTTTCCCATGACCTGTGACCCCAGCTGTAAACCACCGGGCTGATAAATGGGCTGAGGACATCACTGCCCCTTCCCACGCCTCCTCTGTGCATAGCATCACCCTCGATGACTCCTGGAGATGAAGGAAGGGTCACTCAACACTGCAGATGGCCCTCCCAGGCTTGTGCTTCCTTCACAGCACACTGGAATTCTTCAAGCAGAGAGTAGAAGAAAAAGGCACCCGTCTAGACCAAGTCCATCCTACTGTGGGATGCCAGAGGCGTCTGAGTCACTGAGCCCTGGAGCCCGGCTGATGGAATTTCACTTAATGAGCTCACTGTGCTTCCCCAAATGTCTTCTACCTCTGCTTGGGGGCTCCTTGGCATTTCGTAAATTCCCCTGCAGAGGAGGGAAAAATCACACCTTCATCATCAAAACGACCCCACTAACCAGGGGAAAGTTCACAGGGTTGGACCCTAAGCAACCCGCAGAGCAGCAGCCAGAATACTGGGCAGGCGTTGAGTGGGTTGGATTCGGTCCCTTCCAGCTAGGATGCTCTGTAATCCAGTGGTGATGGTTTCTCCATCAGAACGACACAGTTTTCCCTCATCATTTACAGCGTAGTCTTACACATTCTGTAGGGAAAACCAGATGATTTCTATAAAGGTGCTTTGCAGGCTGTGAAGTTGTGTGCTGCGTTAGCCCCCCCACTGCTTCACTGCCCTTGTGCCATCCGGGAAATCCATCCCTGTTCTCCCCTTTTCTGAGACAGGCTGTACCATTGTAGCTTGCTATGTATTCTCAGTTTTGGACCCGAAGGTCAAGGGCAGGGTCTCTGGGTTCCAGCCCCATTGGGCACTAGAACTTAACAGCCGCGTGACTGGAGTGATCGACCCTTCTTGTATCTCTGGGCATCATACCAAAAAACCAAAGCTGGGCTGGGTAGGGAGCAAATGAGATCAGTCCTCACAACTTTCTTAAAAGGAGATAAGTGGGAGCAAATAATGAAATAGAAATGCGGTTGGTTCCAAATGAGCAAATCTCTTTTAAACTCAGAAAACAGAGTTCCAGACAACTCCCCCACCACCTCCGGATTTCAGAGGCTCTTAAATCGAGAGGTTTTGTTTCCTGTCTGTGGCGGGTGGACAAGTTGGAAAAAGCATTTGATAAGGAGAGATGACAAATCCAGATGCCCTGCTGGGCAAACCTCTGCGCCCTGGCTGCTCCGCACAGTGCCGTGTCATGTGCTTGAAGGAGGCTCGTGGCTGGAGCTGTGTGTTATTAGATCAGGGAACATTTGGGAACATTCTTTTCTCTTTTTTTCACCCCACCCCCAAGCTCACCTTCTTCCCTACCCATTTTTAAAGGTTCATTTGTAAAAAGCAGTTAAGTTACCAGAATGGACTGGAAAATCTCAGGCTGTGGTTGTCTCTCCACCAAGGGACCTCAGGGGCCAACAGAGCAATGATAAGGACAGAGCCAGGGGATTTTGTCCTTCCAGGAGAGGGGAGAATCTGGTCCCCCACCCTCTTCCTTGCTCACACTCTCCTGGAAGGACTCTGAGACCTGAAAAAGCCCTTTCTTCTCCTCTTAGCCAACAGGGACTGCGGCTGCTGTGAATTTTTTAAATTCCAGGAGTCCAGGTTTTTATAAGTCACAGTCGGTTGCCAAATGTTTCAGTGTTGCTTCCCAGCAACAGCTTCCTCTGTGTCATCTGGGGGCTCTGGGGGGTAGAGGCCTAGAGTCCAAAAGGGGACTGTCTCTAGAAAGACTCCCAGAAAAAGTCTATGCACTTCCTAGGTAGGAGTCTCATACCTACACCCACGCACACGCACCCAGAGAGTAGGTAGAACAGCTCACACTGGTGGTTCAGGAAAGAAAGGGAGTCTGTGTTCATCTCTGCAGTTTTGAAGGTGGTGGTCCCTCTAGGCCTAAATATAGTCCCTTTTCTCTGGAAGAGGAACCTCCCTCCATGATAGGAAGAGAAATGGTAACAAGCGGGTAGTTTGTACCAGACTCTAGCCAGGGAGGAAAGAGCCACAGGGAAGCCCAGAGCCTCTGATCCTCATCTTGCTGAACTGTCCAGCAGGCAGTCAGATGTCACTGTCCTGGGTTTGGTCTCTCCCACTTCACAGGGAGCTTGAGCAAAAGGATGTGTAAGAGGCCATCTGTGCTCACATTCTGTGATTCTGTTCACTAAGAGCCTCTATGTGACCAGGGCTTCCTGGCTACCACAAGGGGCACAAAAGAAGTAGCTCTGAGATGGCTGTGTTCCTTAAAAACAGCACCTGAAATGCAATTGAGTGCATATGTGGATAACAGAACAAATATGTGGACTTGTGCACATCTTGTGAATCTAGGAACCTGGTTCCTGGCCAGGGTGTTACACATACAATCCCGTGAAAAGTATAAATAACATTTTAATTGTCTGTGAGATAAAATAAATAAATAACATTTTACTTATTTGCTAGATTGCACAATGAATGAAGAGCCTTGTAATTTGTTTTAGATGCAATAAATGAAGGGATGGTGTGGTAGTTTGGAGAAGAGAGATGAAGGAGAAGAGGCCAGTAGGAAAAGGGCCACGTGGAGGAAGGAGGGCCCTTGAGCTGGGCCCTAGGAAGCCTCTCCCTGCCCCAGTTAAACAGATCCTCTCTTCAAGACGGTCTGGTGACATGACTAGGGTGGGGCAGGCAGTGTCCAGTCTGGCTCTGCAGTGGGTTTGAATGGTTCTTGTGAGTCACCTCAGCCAGGCTGGGTGGTCCACACCAAGGAATCCTCTACCCCATCCCAGGAGGCTGGTGCCAAGGATCTATTTATTTCACTTGATAAACATTTTAGCGCAGTGATAAACATTTTAGCGCAGCATGAGACCATTTGCTAAGAATGAGAATAAAGGGGTTGATGAAATGGGCATTCCTGCCTGCTCTGAGCTTACCATCTAGCAGTGGAGAAAGTCAATGTCAAGCATCATTACCCTGTTACCATGGTGATGACTGCTGAGAGGAAAAGCACCAGGTCCAGGGTGCAAGGTGGACAGTGGTCTAGCGTGGCTTAGGACTTGCCTGGCTTGTGGCCTCTCAGGTCCTCCTTTTCTCCCCCACCAGGGCCAGAGGAGCTGCTGGCTCAGAGGGGCTGGCTACTAAGCAGATGTCCTGCAGGAAGCTGGCGGCAGGGCTTGCCGAGTCTCCAAAGAAGCAGCCTCTGTTTCCTACCCAAGTGCTTCTAGCTTGGAAAATGAAACAGATTTTCCAGCAGCCTTGCAAACCTCTTGATTTATAGGAGGAGCATCCCCACAGACCATAGGCTTTTTGCTCTGGTGTGTCAGTATGACCTCAGCTTTCCAGGCCACCCCCACCCTGTCTCCTGCCCTACACCCTCTGGCCTCTATTGCCTAGAGCTGAAGAACAGAAATCACTGAGATGCCTTCCCTCCCAGTCGGAAGTTACAGGCTCAGAATGCTTTGGCAGCTTCTTAAACTGAGAATTCCTGATTGGATCATCAAAGGGGATAATTACAGTGTGGCCAGACTTGCTAATGCTAACACAGCATGCTTCTAACCATGTGCAGAGGATCAGTTCAGCAACTGTTCACTGGTGTTAGATCTCGAGGGAGAAGAGCTCAAGTGACCATTGAAAGCCCGGACAAAATGCAGATGGTCCCCATGTCTATCCATGAGTCACATAGTAGGGCTTATATTGGGAAGAGAGGCAAGGACAGACTCACTGTTTATTTTGTACTAAGCAAAGGATGAAGGAAGTCTTTAATAACATTGTTTGGCTTGGGCACCAAACATGTTCAGCTAACATAACTCCTGTTGTCAGATTTTTTTAAAGTTATCATTGGCTCATTCCAAAAATGTTTGAGGACCTACTATGTGTCTGGCACTGGGAGTTATGGGTAATAGCTCTTAACAAATACCTCTGAATGAATGAATGATATACATTGTCCCTGAGTGTTGGCAGGAATCTGACAGGTAGGGAGAAAGGACAGAGAATGGCCAGAAATGGCTCCAGCCTAAGGCAAGGAATGGGGCACCTGGAAGATGTGAGCAGGACACAGAAGATGGATGAATCTGTGGATCAGTGGACTGGATATGAGATGAAACGAGGGTACAGCACCCGAGTGAGATAACAGAATTATAATGCCCTTCCTGTGTTTGTGTGATTGTCTTTGCACACCTGACTAGGAAGTAAAATAGGACCAGAGAGGGGATGGAAGGGCAGGAAGGTATTGCTTCAGCCCAGTGGACTTCAAGACTGAGGGGGGGACCAAGGCTCACAGGTTCTCATTCTGTAAAGCTGGGGGGTGGGAGCCCCTCTCAGTGACTCCATAAAAGGAAGAAGAGCTGAGGGCTTCTTGGGCGTGTTCAGTCTTGTGTCCTACAGAAGGTGCCAGGCTGGGCAGTGGGGAACGGGGTCTGTATCTGGAGGGCTTTTTGAGGAGGTTGTATATATAAATATCCAAATAAAGAAAGTGCAGGAACTTGTTCGTGGTAGTGGGAGGCAGCATGCTAGGGGAGCAGAAGTTGGATAGCGCTAACCAGTTCTAGGTGGTGTGTCCCCCCAGCGTGGTCCTCCCACCCAGCACCACCCCAAGGATGACTTCTCAGGTCAGAAAGCTGGGATAATATTACATTATGACTTCTAGAACAGAAGGGAGGAAGGGGATGACTGGCCAATGTGCCTCCTAAGAGGCCGCGTGGCTAGTGCAGAGCTGGTCAAAGAATGGCCAAATGAGTTCTGTGGCTTGCCCACCTCCCTTCTCTTTGCATCTTTCCCTGATGCAATCTCCAGTTAGACTTTCAAAAAGGGTAATTTTTTTTCTCATTGGCCACAGCCCCAGACTGTCACATTCTGGAATTTACAAGTCATTGACAGATGCTGCAAATGTTAAATGTTGTTCAGGCAGAAGCCTCGGAGTCCCAGCCCAGGGCTTTGTCCCCTGGCAACCTGTGGACTAAAGTGGGCAAGTCTTTGCCTGGCTGAGCCTTTCTGTTTTCCCTTCCGGAAGTGGGTGGCCATCACTCCCAGCACCTGACACCCTCCCTAAGGGTGTGATACGTTCTGACAAGACCACACGTCCAGGAGCTTCTGTGACTCCATGGAGGGAAGCCCTTTGAAGCCCTTTGTTGTCTCTGGTGAGAGAGACAGTGTTCGGTTTGAGTTTGAATTTTAAAATGTGCAAGATGCTTGACCAGCTTCTGAGGTATTGGGCTTCCTCTTAAATAGGCAAGCCCAGAGAGCCCTTTCTTTAAAAAAAAAAAAAAAAAAATGTGGGTAAGAGCTGAGACGCAACCGCAACTGGTGCCCACCGGCACCACGGAAAGAGCTGCGCCGCAACCCCTGACCCGTGACCCGCGCCCGCTGGGCCTCTGCACGCCCTGACCAGGAACTGCAGGAGCCGCGCAACCCCGCGTCCTCCCTTCTGTACCCTCCCTGCCTCCATACCGGCCCACTCATCTGGCCAGGGACTCTGGTAGCCACATGCCCTCCAGAGCCCTCCCTACCTCTTCGTGGAGCCCTTCTCCTGCTCAGAGACTGCTGGAGCCTTGGGCCCTCTGTTCCAAAGTCACTGGGTGCCAGGCACCCCCAGATCTGTATGCACCAGCCCCCGCCCGGTTGCTTGATCTGGTTGTGTCACACTCTGGAGCTGCTTCCAAAACGAGAACTCCCTGGCTGGAGCAGCCCCAGAGGAACTACACAGGGTCACTCCCTACAAAGATCCAGCTAAAATAGAGTGATCCTGCTGGGGTTTAATCTTGGAGAGACACCTCCCCCAAGTCTGAGGATGGCCAGAGGAAACAGTAAAAAACAATCATGAGGCTAAATCAACAGAAAAACTCTGGCAATATGAATAATCAGAGTAGATTAACTCCCCCAAGAATCAATGGGGCAGACACAGCACAAGATCCCATGCACAAACAAATAGCTGAGATGTCAGAAATCAAATTCGTAATCTGGATAGCAAATAAGATTGAATTAGAACTCCAAGCAGTAACTCAAAAGATAACTCAAGAATTCAACGAACTCAAAGACCAAATGACCAAAGATTTTGACACATTGAGACAAGAAGTTGCATCTCTCAAAGATCTGAGAAACACAGTAGAATCCCTCAGTAACAGAATGGAGAAAGCACAAGAAAGGATTTCTGACATTAAAGACAAAGCTTTCGAATTCCCCCAAACTCTCAAAAAGGATGAGAAATGGAGAACAAAAACAGATCACTCTCTAAGAGACTCCTGGGTTAATTCGAACAAAACCAATAGGGATCCCTGAAAGGGATGCAATGACTTCGCAAGGCACAGAGACTCTTCTCCATGAGATTATGAATGAGAACTATCCAGACATGCCAAGAGAGTCTGACATTCAGATAGCAGACAGTTTCAGAACTCCAGTATGATTCAACCTGAATAAAACATAACCCAGACACATTATAATCAATTTCACTAAAGTTAATATGAAGGAGAAAATTCTGAAAGCTGCCAGATGAAAGAAAACCATTACCTACAAGGGGAAGAATATTAGAATAACTGCAGATCTCTCTGCTGAAATCGTTCAAGCTAGAGGAGGATGGTGATCAACTTTTAATCTCCTAAAACAAAATAACTTTCAACCCAGGAACCTGTACCCAGCCAAACTGAGTTTCATTTATGATGGACAAATTAAATACTTCAATGACATTCACATGTTGACGAAATTTGCCATAACTAAACCAGCTCTCCAGGATATTCTCAGACCTATCCTCCATAAAGACCAGCATAATCCTCAACCAAAAAAGTAAACCCACCCAGAAAATTTTGATCAAATTCCAACTTCCACAGTTGCAAAAGGATTAAAAGTGTCCACCACACTCTCGAAAGGCTTATCAATATTCTCAATTAATGTGAATGGTTTAAATTGTCCTCTAAAGAGGCACAGGTTGGCTGACTGGATACAAAAACTCAAGCCAGATATCTGCTGCATACAAGAATTGAATCTTACATTAAAAGACAAATATAGACTGAAGGTGAAGAAATGGTCATCTATATTCCAGGCAAATGGAAAGCAGAAAAAAGCAGGCATTGCAATCCTATTTGCAGATACAACAAGCTTTAAACCTACCAAAATAATTAAGGATAAAGATGAACACTTCATATTTGTTAAAGGTAATACTCAATATGATGAGATCTCAATTATTAATATTTATGCACCCAACCACAAGGCACCTCAATTTACAAGAGAAACTCTAACAGACATGAACAACTCAATCTTCTCCACTTCCATAGTAGTTGGAGATTTAAACACCCCTCCTTTAGCAGTGCTGGATTGATCCTCCAAAAAGAAGTTAAGCAAAGAAATTTCAGATTTAAACTCAACGACTCAACATCTGGACTCAACACACATCTACAGAACATTTCATTCCAACAAAACTGAATACACATTCTTCTCATCAGCCCACGGAACATGCTCCAAAATCAACCACATCCTAGGCCACAAATCTAACCTCAGCAAATTTTAAAAAACAGAAATTATTCCTTGCATCTTCTCAGATCACCATGGAATAAAACTTGAACTCAATAACAACAGGAACCTGCATACCCATAAAAAAAAAAAAAGGAAGATAAACAACGTTATGCGGAAGGATAGATGGGTTATAGACAAGATTAAAAAGGAAATCACCAAATTTTTGGAGGAAAACAACAATCAAGACAGGAATTACCAGAACCTCTGGGATACTGCAAAGGCAGTCCTAAGAGGGAAATTTATACCACTGCAAGCCTTCCTCAAGAAAACGGAAAGAGAGGAAGCTAATAACTTAATGGGAAACCTCAAGCAACTAGAGAAGGAAGAACACTCAAACACAAAACCCAGCAGAAGAAAAGAAATGACCAAAATCAGAGCAGAACTAAATGGAATAGAAAACAAAAGAATTATACAAAAGATCAATAAATCCAAAAGTTGTTTTTTTGAAAAGATCAATAAAATAGATAAACCTTTGGCCAACCTAAACAGAAAAAAAAGAGTATAATCTCTAATTTCATCTATCATAAACGGTAAAGATGAAATAACGACAGACCCTTCAGAAATTCAAAAAATCCTTAACGAATACTACAAGAAACTCTACTCTCAGAGACATGAAAATCTGAAAGAAATTGACCAATACCTGGAACTAAGCCACCTACTAAGACTTAGCCAGCACGAAGTGGAAATGTTGAACAGGCCTATATCAAGTTCAGAAATAGCATCAACTATACAAAATCTCCCTAAAAAGAAAAACCCAGAACCAGATGGTTTCATGTCAGAATTCTACCAAACCTTTAAGGAAGAAACAGTACCTATACGACTAAACCTCTTCCAAAATATAGAAAATGAAGGAATATTACCCAACACATTCTACAAAGCAAATATCACCTTGATCCCCAAACCAGGGAAAGACCCAAAAAGAAAAGAAAATTGTAGACCAATATAACTAATGAATATTGATGATAAAATACTCAATAAGATCCTAACAAACAGAATCCAACAATGCATCAAAAAATTATACACCATGACCAAGTTGGATTTATCCCAGGGTCTCAAGGCTGGTTCAATATAAGTAAATCTATAAATGTAATTCAACACATAAACAAACTAAAAAATAAAGACCATATAATTCTCTCAATTGATGTAGAAAACCTTTTGATAATATCCAGCATCCCTTCATGATCACAACACTTAAGAAGATTGGTATAGAAGGGACATTTCTTAAACTAATAGAGGCCATCTACAACAAACCCACACCCAATATTGTATTGAATGGAGTTAAACTGAAATCATTTCCACTTAGATCAGGAACCAGGCAAGATTGTGCATTGTCTCCATTGCTCTTTAACATTGTAATGGAAGTTTTAGCCATTGCAATTAGGGAAGAAAAGGCAATCAAGGGTATCCACATAGGGTCAGAAGAGATCAAACTTTCACTCTTCACAGATGATATGATTGTATATCTGGAAAACACTAGGGA
>CAUYPK010060670.1:0-10220 GCA_963574355.1 Loris lydekkerianus | reverse complement strand
AGGTAGATTGCTACATGTGGGTTTTTTCACAGGTAAGAAAAGGTAATGGTATTGAGATAGGAAGGACTGACTATATACATCATGAGGTTGGTCCAAGTTCACAGCCATTAAAAGTTAAAAGCACTGAGGATATTTCCAATTTATATTACCTCTTTCTTCCTTTGGAACTATCTAAGAATACTAGCAAGGGAAAGGCATCATGGCTCATACCTATAATCCCAGCACTTTGGAAGGCAAAGACAGGAGGACTGCTTGAGGTCAGGAGTCTAACACCAGCCTGGGCAACATAGCATCTCTATAGAAATAAAAAATAAATAAATAAAAAATTTAGCTAGGGATGGTGGCACAAGCCTATCTTGTCTTAGCTACCCAGAAGGCTAAGGCAGGAAGATCACTTGAACCCAGGAGTTCAAGATTACAGTGAAGCGATGATAACATCACTGCACTCTAGCCTGGGTGACAGAATGAGACGTTGTCTCTTAAAATAAATAAATAGATAGATAGATAGATAGATAGATAATAAAAATGCTAGTAAACACTAACGTGCTAATGTTTCTATGATCCTGGAAATGAGTATGTGTAATAAGTTTTACATTCCATTACAGTATTTGTTAAATAACTACATTCCACTATACTTCATTGTTGTCACTCAGTCATTTCAAAAGAGTAACAAGAATGTTACTAGTGCCCACCCGAGTAACGGTACAGAGCTGACTGGCCCCAAGTGACACAGGGGCGGGAGAGAAGGAAGGGTTCCCGCAGCCGGTGTGGGGTGCCACGAAGACTCTCTGACGCCCTGGCCTCCACAGTTCGGCCACGCCAGGCACCCATAATCCATACTCCCAAAGTTTCGGTGGAGCCGAAGCTACCACAGAGTGCGTGTTCACAAAGGGTCACCACACACGGAGCTGCCCCGCCCTGTTCCCCTAAACCCCACCTTGGAGGCCAGGGGCTTTACTAGGATTCTGGGGTGTTCTCTTTTCCTCTCTCCCAGATCTTCTAATGGTTGTGAGCTCTCTGAGGTCAAGGACTACATCTGTTTTGCTCATCATCATATATACAGTGCCTATACACAGTGCATATTTGTTAATCAATGATGATCTTGGTGGCCCCCAGTGTTCAACTTATGTGGCTTACTAGCCACACTCTTAAAATGGGATGTTTTCAGTAGCATATTTCCCCCTTGTTATCATATTTGTTCAGATGTATACATAATTGACACACTTATCTTCTTAATGAGAAAATTATTAATTTAATCATTGACAACCTTTTTTGTGTCCACTGATTTATTACAAAAGATTGTTATAAAGGGTACAGATGAACAGACAGATGAAGAGATACAAAGGGCCAACAAGCTTTTATTGAATATGCCAGGCACTGAACTAAGTGAAGAAAGAATATGGAGGTGAATGATGCACGGTTCTTATCCGTAAAGTGAGGAAGAACTATTTGTAAACAAGTAGCTTTCATACACAGCAGCATGAAATAGGTGCTAAATAGAGATTTACAAGCAATGTTCTAAAGGAACAATGGAGAAAAAATGATTAATTTTAATGACAGGAGGAGCCTCATACAGTTGAATTTTTACTGGGTCTTGAAGATAAGAAAAAACAGAACTGAAGTCCTTATAGATGAAGAATAGAGATGAATGAATATTTAACATCAGTTTGTAAAATACTCCTTTATTATTTTATTACCACAATAGTATTATGGTCAATATTATTACTGCAAAGGATTATATTATATTATTTTATTATAAAGCATTATAATAAAACAATCTTTAAAAATCTCAGTTATAAGTAAAATTAACTTTGGCTTAAACATTTACTTCTAAAATTGAGGTTAGCTGGAGTGAGGTGATGTGCACCTATCATCCCAGCTACTCAGGAGGCTGAGGCAGGAGGATTGCTTGAGTCCAAGAGTTCTTGGGTGGAGTGCAGTACGCCCATAAGGTATCTGCAGTAAGTTCAGCATTAATACGATAATCTTCTGGAAACGGGACTACCAGGTTGCCTAAGTGAAGCCTCCGTCAGAAATGGAACAGGTCAAAACTCCATGCTGGTCGGTAAGGAGATTGTGCCTATGAATAGCCACTGTTATTTCAGCCTAGGTAACGCTGTTTATAAAATAAAATAGGCCAAGCATGAGGACTTACACCTGTAATCCTGGAAGGCCAGGGTGGGAGGAGCCCTTGAGCTCAGGAGTTCCAGACCAGCCTGAGAAAGACCCTGTTTCTACTAAAAACAGAAAAAATTAGTCAGACACTGTGGCAGGCATTGTAGTCCAGACACTTGGGAGGCTAAGGCAGGAGAATTACTTGAGTCCAGGGACTTAAAGTTGCTGTGAGCTAGGCTGAGGCCATGGTACTCTGCCCTGGGCACCAAAGTGAGACTCTGTCTCAAAAAATTAAATCAAGTTAAATTAAAAAATAATATGGGCCTATTGGTGGCTCACACTTGTAATCCTACCACTCAGGGAGGCCGAGGCGAGTGGATTACTTGAGCTCAGGAGTTCAAGACCAGGCTGAGCAAGAGGAAGACCCCCATCTCTAACAATAGCCAGGTGCTGTGGCGTACACCTGTTGTCCCAACTACTCAGGAAGCTGAGGCAAGAGAATGGCTTGAGGCCAGGAATTTGAGGTTGCTGTGAGCTATGATGCCATGGCACTCTACCAAAGGGGACAGACTGAGATTCTAAATAATAAAATAAAAAAGAAACTAAAAAAAAGAATGTTACCAAATGGCAGTGGAAAATAAATGAGATATTTTCTCTGGCTGCATAGTTTCCCAAAGTGTTTTACTGTCTGGTGATAAAAACATGAAACTGTCTATTCTTATTTTACACTGGCATAGGTGCATTAATCAATTGCCTTAAATTATACCATCTTGTGAAAAGGCAATTTTACGAAACATTGTTACAGAGAATTTGCATTTTAAAAACAATTTTTATGTTTTTAAGTTCATCAAATTATTTTTAGTTTATATTTAGTTTATTTTGTTAAAAAACAGGATTAAAAACACTATTTAGGCTCGGTGCCCATAGCACAGTGGTTACAGTGCCAGTCACATACATGGAGGTTGGACGGTTCGAACACAGCCCCAGCCAGCTAAACAACAACTGCACAAAACATAGCTGGGCGTTGTGGCAGGTCTGTGGTCCCAGCTAATGGAAGGCTGAGGCAAGAGAATCGCTTAAGCACAAGAGTTGGAGGTTGCTATGAGCTATGACGGCACTCTACCTAGGGTGACATAGTAAGATTCTGTCTCAAAAAAAAAAAAAGCACCTTCTGGGGGCAAGACACGATTGCAAGAGGAACTTTACCTAAAAAATGCAATCAGTGTAACCTGGCTTATTGTACCCTCAATGAATCCCCAACAATAAAAATAAATAAATAAATAACATTATTTTAATTTTGACATTCAATAACTCAAGCCATGACCAAGAATAATTTTATCTAATTAAAATGTGATTGAAAATAGGGAAATGTAACTTCCAAACCCCTAGAGGGGGTTGTCCACCCCACAGATCCCTATGGAGATGTATCTGGTAACAGAGGCAAAGAGTCGCTAGGGGGCTCTGTCATTTTTGAATAAAACTTAAGTACGCAAAAGATAACGTACAATTAAGGAACAAAATATTCTTACTAGGTAGAGCCTTTAATCGAAACAAGGAATAATAATCTGCGATCATGGCCTCTCATTCAGAATAATTTGGAGCTACTGTGTTAAGAATTACGACTCTAAAGAAAAATTGCGAAATTACAAAGTATGTACAAGTAAGCAATTTGCCAAAAATAAGAAGTGTTATATTCTTAAGGACATCAGTTAGTAAAGGGAGATGAGTTCACGTTTTTCGTAATTTATTGCCTTCTAGGTTTCCAACTTTTCTTTTGGAATCTTACTTTTTAGTTTTAGACATTCAAACTTAAGAACATATATTAAATCTGGGCATAATAACTTATTTAAAAATACTTTCCAAGTTTCTGGGTCATAGTTATCCTTATGAACTTTCCAGGAGAAACGGCAAAACAAAACCAAGCAAATCCATTATAGGTCATGTAGGAAGAAGAAAAAAGCACGGTGCTTACCTAAATAAAGAAAACATTCAGATCTTTGAACCAAAATACAATTAAGACAAACATCATTCTTTTCTACAGCACTTGACAAGATATTAGCTAGGAACAACGCTTTAGGGTTGACAATAATTCATTTCTGGTCCCAGAAGATACAACTAATTAGTTACATTTGAGGTATGATTTGCATTTTAGTTACCCAAATTTGCCAATTAAATATCTCTGAATTTTATTTTTTAGGAGGGGAGACACCAGAAGGCAAAATTTCTCCCAAAGTACGTAATTAGCTTTATCATGAAAATTCCCCGGAGATCTAAGGTTCTGAATAATTAAATATTTGGAATTACCAGTTCTCAGTGAGACTCTCTCTAAAGAACATACTTAGGAAAACTTTTAGTACTAAAATATTTTCTTCTAGTTGTTGTTTTGATCCAATAAATGATTGCTTGGAATGTGAAGTCGCCACAGTATTTTACTGGTTTTGTTTGTTTTTCCCAGGTAGGGAGCCGCATTTGAAAACTTAGCAAAAGCAGAGGGCAAGTTATATACTTGCCCGTTAGATGAGATTTATATATATATATGAGAGCTTCTTCCAGAGTCTAAATTACTTTAAACTTTTAAGCTTTAGGCTTTAAGATGCGAATTCCGAAGCTACTTATTTAAATCTTTGACAACATTCACACTTCTGTTTTTGAAGATAGCAAATCACAACAGAAAACCGCACAAACTGGACATAAAATGCTTCCCAAATGCGAACGAACTTACAGTTTGGTTTAGAAAAATAAAACACAGATTTCCGTTCCTCTGATCACCTAATTTCCAACGAGAAGGGGACATTCCAAGAGCGCAGGTTCGTGTACTCCACGGAACACTCCCAAAAGGGTTGTAAATCACATCTGTGATTTTCAACTGGGAGCGGATCAGTTGATATAGGACGTGAATCCCATAACTCGGTCAAAAAAGGTTTAGACTTAGAGGCTTAGGTAGGAAAACCAAAGAGGGACTAGGCAGGTGGCCTGAGGGGCCACCCAAAATTAACTTACAGACTTTCTAGAAATCGTTCCTACTGTCTGGGTTTTAATATTTGCTATCTTATCTTAGTATTGCGTTCATAGCACGTGGGCTAGGAAAGGACTGGTGTTTCTAGCCTGAAACTTGGAGGCGCCGGGTTCCCCCGGCCCCCCAGCCGCGCCGAGGGGCGCCGGGCGCGGGCGGGGCGGGGCGGGGCGCGCGGCAGGTGGGGCGTGGCGGGGGCGTGGTGAGTGCGGCCCGCAGGCCACCGCCGGGCTCCGGGCAGGCCCGGGAGGGGCCGCACCGGGCACGGGTATAAAAGAGGACGGCTCTCAGGCGCTCCGCGAGCACTCGCACCGTCTGGCCCGGAGCATCGAGAGCCGAGCGTGGGCTGAGGCGGTGCCGCAGGGTTGGCCCCCAAAGGGATGCTCTCGGCCGAGCGGCGAGCCCAGCCCCGCTCGCCCCTCGCCGCGGCCACGCCGCACCCGCCTACAGCCTCCGACATGGCCCTCTACTGCGGTGACAACTTCGGGGTGTACTCGCAGCCCGGCCTGGCCCCGCCCGCCGCCGCCGCCACCCCGGGCGCACCCCCGGCCGCCAGGGCGCCGTACGGGCTGAGCGAGTACGCGGCTCCGCCGGCCGCCGCCGCCAACCCCTACCTGTGGCTTAATGGGCCCGGCGTGGGCGGCGCGCCCTCCGCAGCCGCCGCCGCCGCCGCAGCGTACCTGGGCGCTCAGCCCCCGCCGCCGCCGCCCCCCGGGGCCGGCGCCGGGCCCTTCCTGCAGCCCCCGACCGCCGCCGCCACGTTCGCCTGCGCGCAGCGGCCCTTCGCGCAGTCCTCGGCCGCCGCTCCCGCCTCGCCCGCCGGACCCGCGGCGCCGGGCGAACTGGGCTGGCTGTCCATGGCCAGCCGCGAGGACCTGATGAAGATGGTGCGGCCGCCCTACTCGTACTCTGCGCTCATCGCCATGGCCATCCAGAGCGCGCCCGAGCGCAAGCTCACGCTCAGCCACATCTACCAGTTCGTGGCCGACAGCTTCCCCTTCTACCAGCGCAGCAAGGCCGGCTGGCAGAACTCCATCCGCCACAACCTGTCGCTCAACGACTGCTTCAAGAAAGTGCCCCGCGACGAGGACGACCCAGGTGAGGGCGGCCGGGCAGGTGCTCAAGTGTGGCGGGCTTGAAGCTGTGCGAGGAGCTTCTCACTGGGGCTGGGGGTGGGAGCGAGCGGAGGAGCAGCTCGGAGAACCCGGGGGACAAAGAGAAGTATCCGAGGGTCCTCGGAAGGGAGGACGCGGGGAGGAGCAGCTGGTCCCTCACCCCTCGCAGAGGCAGGAAAAAAGTCGGTGTCCTCAAACCGGAGGCCACCCCCGGGTGTGGGTAATCGGGCCACTGAAGGGGAAGGTCTAAGAAAGACTGAGAGTAGGAGACGGTGATCTCTCAGATAAGGGATGGTTAGGAGGGGATTCGGGTGAGCCGAGAATCCGTCGTGGTTTTGGCTGAAGAGGCGGCGGAAGAGCGTGAGAACCGGGCCAGCCGGCCTCTCCCTCCGTCGGGTCCCCGAGAGTCGCTGACTGAGCGGTAGATTTGCCCGTAGGGGCATGGACGTCCTGAGACAGGGGCAGAGAGGGAAGGGAGAACGTTAGCGAGTTACTGGAAATTGTGGTTTTGGTATCTAAACTGCTTAGAAATTTAGAAAAGAATACGCTAAATTTGCTTCGTTCCGGTCAAGGCCAATACCACGTGGAGTGAGGGGGCCACGTGAACCGTGGAGTTTTCTCTCCCACCTGCCCTGCTGGGTGGAGGTGGGGAAATGCTTAACTTGAATCCTACTGAGGGTTTTCAGAAGGAGCCCAGGCAAGCGGAAAGGGATTGAGATATGAAGAAGAAAAGATAGCTTGCAAAAACAGTAAAATTAAATGAAAAAAAAAAAAAAAAGGAAAGAAAGAAAAATAAAAGAAATTATCCTAGTCACACATTACAGAGATGCAGGATTTTGTGTAAAGTATGTAAATATTCTGAAGCTCATCCCTGAAGTCATTCTAGAGCAGCACTTCTCAATAGCAACATAGGGCAAACCACGGATGATTGTCGGTTTTCTTTTTTTTTTCTTTGTCGCCAACAAACTTTATTAAAAACAACAAGAAAACTTTTCCTTCAGTGAGATTATTGTCAGTTTTCTACTAGCCATATTGAAAAGGCAAAAAAAAAATTTTTGTTTTTTGGAGGCAGAGTCTCACTTTGTCCCTCGCTCACAGCAACCTCCAGGGTTTAGGCGATTAACCTCCCGAGTTAGTTGGGACCACAGGTGCCAGCCATAGCACCCAGCTATTTTTTGTTACAGTTTGGCCAGGCCTGGGTTGAACATGCCACCATCGGTATTTGGGGCCGGGCCCTATTCACTGAGCCACAGGCACCGCCTTATTTTTAATTTTTTAGGTAACTCACTATTGTTTTAACATATATATTAAAAATTACTAATGAGGGGCAGCGCCTGTGGCTGCCTGCCCCATATACCGGAGGTGGTGAGTTCAAACCCGGCCCCTGCCAAAAACTGCAAAAAAAAAAAAAAAAAAAAAAAAATTTACTAATGAGATGTGCTGTGTCTTCAGAATCCGTGTGTATTTTATACCATCTCAATTTGGATTAGCCGTATTTCAAATGTCCGATAGTCACTTGTGGCTAGTGGTTAAACTAGCAGCGTGTAGTTCTAGAAAATACATCTTTCTGATTTGGCCTTCAAATCACCCAAGATTATCATGTTAATTGTTATGTAAACTCTGGGTTTTACCCTGGAAGTTAAAGGATCTGTGACTGGGGCTGGGCTCGGTGGCTCACGCCTGTAATCCCAACACTTGGGAAACTAAGGCAGTGGATTGCCTGAGCCAGAGTGAGACCTCATCTCTAAAAGGGGTTGTGGCAGCTACTTGGGAGGCTGAGGCAAGAGAATCATTCAAGCCCAGGAGTTTGAAGTTGCTGGGAGCTATGATGCCACGGCACTCTATCGAGGGTGACAAACTGAGACACTGTCTCAAAAAAAAAAAAAAGGATCTGTGACTAGTTTCTTGTCAAAGTAGTGATACTAAGGTGGAACTAGCTAAATACAGGAATTAATTGCTTAAATAGTAGTTACATAATTTTTTTTCTCTGCAACTATTTGCACAAAATGGTTTTGCAAAATGGTTTAGCGGAGATAGTGGGTTTAGGGAAGGGTATGGTAGTTTGTGAAGGCATCTTCATTGGTTACTTAAGAGTGCTGAGTCTGTAACATCTCACCTGCCCAATCAACTAGCCCTGAAATGTTTAAGTTCTTTAAAAGTTAGAAAAGAAAAAATAAAAAATGCTGAGTCTGGAGCCAGCCTGCTTAATCCTGGATCTACTATGGCTAACTGGGAATAAATAACGAGTTACTAACCATTCTGTACTTCCCTTTCCCTATCTGAAAAATGGGGCGGTAATCTCGCATATCTCCATAGAGCTGTGAGGAGTAGCTGAGGTTATTCATGTAAAGCACATATTACAAGGTAAGTTCTTAATAGTACTTCCAAACATCAAAGATTTTTTTTTTTTTTTTTTTTTTGCCAAAACTGAAAAAAAAGCTGTTGGGAGATAGATCTTTTCTATCTCAATTGTGCTGAAAAGTGAGGGAAATTTCTTTTATTTTTTTGAGACAGTCTCACTTTATGGCCCTCAGTTGAGTGCTGTGACGTCACAGCTCACAGCAACCTCCAACTCCTGGGCTTAGGCGATTCACTTGCCTCCTGAGTATTTGGGACCACAGGCGCCAGCCACAATGCCCAGCTATTTGTTGTTATTGTTGGAGTTTGGCTGGGGCCTGGTTGGAACCTGCCACCCTTGGTATATCGGGCCGGCGCCCTACCCACTGAGCCACAGGCTCTGCTGTGAGGGAAATTTTCTAAGCAGAAAACTATCATTGCACTTATTAAATGAAGCCCAGGTTGTTTGACACTTGCCCAGTACACAAAAAGAAAGGCTTACAAAATTTTAAGGGGCAGATCCTGCCCAAAATAAGGGGATAAAGACTGTAGAAACTTCCTTATACTCCAAATATATGCTATCCAATGCACTGTTAAAACTTTTTTTTTTTTTTTGGAGGCAGAGTTTCACTTTCTTGCCCCCAGTAGAGTGCCCTGGCGTCATAGCTCACCACAACCTCAAACTCCTGGGCTCAAGAGATCTTCTTGCCTCAAACTCCGCTTAGCTTTTTTTTTTTTTTTTTTTTTTTTTTAAGAGATGGGGGTCTGGCTCTTTCTTAGGCTGGTCTTGAATTTGTGAGCTTAGGCAATCCACCTGCCTCAGCCTTCCAGAGTGCTAGAATTACAGGCAGGAGCCACCATGCCTGGCCCATTGTTAAAAAAATTGATTGCTCAGTAGTAATTTTTGTCATTTCGAGGTTGCCTTTTTCAGAGGTGGAAGTTGTGGATTTTCAGTGAATGATTATAATAAACACTGTTTTTTCTTTTACTGCATGCCAGCTATTATGCTGAAATATTTAATCCCCATGGTCAATCTATTAGATGGATGGATATTGTTCTTTTCCCTGTTTTATAAATAAGGAAATGGAGGCTCAAGTTTAAGTAGCATCAGAATTGCATTCTTTTGGAAGATTACACACATGGTTGGTTCTAGAGTTAGTGAAAGGGGGTGAGTGATTTAATCACAGGTGCCTGGGAAATAGTTAGGTCTAAAGACACAGCCAGGAAGAGTGGAAGTGGCCAGAACATCTTTGTTACAGATTTCTCCTTGAAGCAAAGACTAAAATCTTCCCCAAAGAGAGTGAGTTTAATTAGTAAAGTGGACTTAGCATCTTCGTCAGCATTTACTGAGGGTCTGCTGGCCTCCCATGCATAAAATAGGTCCTCCAACTTGTCTTTCTTTTTCATCTTCTCAGGGAAAGGTAATTACTGGACTCTGGATCCAAACTGTGAGAAAATGTTTGACAATGGGAACTTCCGTCGGAAGCGAAAGCGCCGCTCTGAGGCCAGCAGCAGCTCCACCCTGGCTGCTGGGACATCAAAATCAGAAGGGCTCTCCTCAGGAATAGGGTCTGCAGTAAGTGGGAAGTCAGAAGCAGACAGCCCCTCCTCTCTGCTGAGGCCTTCACAGTCCCCAGAGC
>CAUYPK010060669.1:0-13748 GCA_963574355.1 Loris lydekkerianus | reverse complement strand
CGGGCCTCCGCCTACCCCTCAGCTGGGACTATAGGAGCCCACCCCAAACCCCAACTACATTTTGTAATTTTGTTTTTTTTTAGTAGAGATGGAGTCTTACTCTTGCTCAGGCTGGTCTCAAACTCCTAAGCTGAAGAGATCCTCCCGCCTAGGCCTCCCAGAGTGCTAGGATTACAGGCATGAGCCACTGTGCCAGGCCTGTAAATGTCTTCAATAAAATCTCCCAAAAGGCTGTTCCAGCCTTGAGGAAGTTGGGAGAAAAAAGTCAACTCTGGCAGTTTTTGCCAGATTAATTGTTTTTGTGGGAGATACAGGGTTTTGGAGTTCCTAAACTGCTATTTATGGTGACATCACTTCCTTGCATGTATTTATTTTTTGTGAACCAAAGTTTGGTGAATAAGGTGTCTGACTCATTATGTCCACATCTGAAGGCTTCATTTCTCTCCACTGTATCTTTCCCTTTCCTGATTCTCTTGGGTTAATAAGCACAGTTTAGTCATATCTAAACTAGAAACATGAGACTCTTGACTCCTTCTTTTCCTACCTTTCCCATCTATCAGCCATTAAGATCTGCTGATTTTACATCTTAAATATTTCTTAAATTTTTTCCATTTACAATACATAGTACCACAAGCCTGATTTGGAGCCCTCTAACAGAGTGACTTAGGTTACCATAGTAGCCTGCTAAATAAATGCTCTCCTTAACCCAAGTCTTGCTGTCCTTAAAGCTACTTGCCACACAGCCATCAAAACCATGTTACTTATGCCATGTCATTCATTTGCTTAGAAACGTTTGACAGTAGGCCAAGCAGACACTATGTGGCTCTTGATGTAACACATATAGCACTACCTGTGAAATAGTCTCACCAAAATAACCTGGATGTGAACCTAATCAAGTCTTCAGATCTAAATTTTAGTTATAAGAAATACAGAGAATAGAATAACAAGTTAAATGACAGCATCAGAAAGCAGTCAATATTCTGCAAGTCACCTGTCCTAATTTTCTAAATAAGGCAATGGCATAAGGAAAGTGTGCTAGGGAGAGAGAATAATCTCATGAAAAGAGACTTAAGGCTTGGCACCTGTGGCTCAAGCGGCTAAGGCACTGGCCACATACACCTGGGCTGGTGGGTTCGAATCTGGCCCGGGCCTACCAAACAACAATGACAGCTATAACCAAAAAATAGCTGGGCATTGTGACAGGTGCATGTAGTCCCAGATACTTGGTAGGCAGAGGCAAGAGAATTGCTTGCGCCCAGGAGTTGGAGGTTGCTGTGAGCTGTGATGCCATAGCACTCTACCCTGGGTGACAGCTTGAGGATCCGTCTCAAAAAAAAAAAAAAAAAGGAAAGAGACTTAAGAGAAATAATTATTAAACACCATCAGTGACCTCTGATTGTTTGTTCCTGACCTGAACAAACTAACTGGAGTACTCAAAGCCTGCAATCTTAGCACTCTGGGAGGCCAAGGCAGGTGGATTGTTTGAGCTTAGGAGTTCAAGACCAGCGTGAGCAAGAACAAGACCTCATCTCTAGTAAAAATAGAAAAACTAGCTGGGCATAGTGGCACATGCCTGTAGTCCAAGCTACTTGGGAGGCTGTTTTTAAACTGCTGTAATGTCTCAAGTAAATCCATATTCTTGACTGCATGTCATTTCACTCATTAATACTTTTTCCCCTTATGTTATATAACACTTGCTATTAAAAACAAGAAAGGGCTTGGCACTCGTAGCACAGTGGTTACAGTGCCAGCCATATACACCAAGGCTGGTGGGTTTGAACCCGGCATGGGCCAGCTAAACAACGACAACTGCAACCAAAAAAGAAAAAATAGCTGGGCATTGTAGTGGGTGCCTATAGTCCCAGCTACTTGGGAGGCTGAGGCAAGAGAATTGCTTGAGCCCAAGAGTTTGAGCTTGCTGTGAGCTGCTGACACCACAACACTCTACCAAGGGCGACACTGTGAGACTCTGTCTCAAAAAACAAACAAAATAAGAAAGAATGTTGATTGTATACATGAAGCAAGTGTGTAAAAATGCTGATAAATTGTTGGGGCCAACACTATTATTTCTTTAGTGGATGCCTGAAAACTTTCATGAGAAAAAGTAAAACAAACAAAAAAGCTGTCATTGCTTTCACCACTCCCAAGTCAAAGTTTCTTTTTTTTTCTTTCTTTCTTTTTTTTTTTTTTTTTTGTGCCTCTGAGTTATAACTCAGAGTGTATCTTTACGCACGGGGCTTAAGACTCATGGCTTTTGTTTTAATATTGCACTTCTTAAACCCAGCTACCACAACATATCACAAGCCTTTGACATAACGCTAGGAGAAGTCAAAGTTTCTTAAAACTTCATTCAAGATGCCAAGACTAAGCTTCATCTCGTAGTACTTATTATTTTTTGAGACAGAGTCTCACTATGTCACCCTCGATAGAGTGCCATAGTGTTACAGCTCACACAAATCTTCAACTCTTGGGCTTAAGCAATTCTCTTGCCTCAGCCTCCCAAGTAGCTGGGACTACAGGCATTGTAGCACTTAATATACTTATCATTCCATTTCTTGTTTTTGATTCTTGGCAGGATTCTTTGGTTCTCTGGTCCATGCAGTAAGGACTATATGCTATAGAAAGGCAAGCAGAAGCCCTTGGAGCACTTCTTCTCTAAAGAAAAAATACCAGACTTCTGTGGGTATCTTTGAGATTGGTACCACCATCCTAGACTTTGAGATGCACAGGTGCTAACTCTTCACACATTTTCTTTTTATATCTCTGCAATTTGCCTAGGTTCAAATCCCTGCTATGCCACTTACTAACTGTGATCCTGGGCAAATTACTTGAGCCTCAGTGGCCTTATTTGTAAAACAAGAACAGTACCTACCTGTGCTTAAGACTTGCAAGACTACTAATTGCCCCAAATCATTGTTCCTCACATCCTTTTCTGAGTAACAAAAGCCCTTCCTTACCCTGCATATATGAAATGTAAAGTCACCAACTACAGGACAGTTAGGGTACGTTGTGCCCATGTGACTCAGTCTCTCTAGACCAATGTGGTGTGAATAGAAGTGATATACGTATGTACAATTTCTGGATTATTCACACGCAAAGAAAAGCTGCCTGCCTGGCAATTTGTCTTTTTCATTTCCTGTGAGTTGGAGCATAAATACCTCAGGAATGGTGAAGCAACGACATGAAGGAACTTAGATCTCTGAAGGATCTCATGGGACAGACCTGCTAAATCAGCTACCTGGCAACGCCGGACTGTTGTATGAGAGAGAAATAAACTTCTGTATTACCTAAGTCACAGCATTTTAGTAAGTTAATGTTTATAAAGTACTCAGTCACATAGGGAGTATTATATAAGTAATGGTTATTATTATGACAGATGTATCATTTTCCATTCTGAAGGCAAACTACTTAATGTCTCAGGTTACCAGTATCCTACAACACAGACATAAGCAAAGTTAGTACAATCTAACCTAATTAAAATGTGTTCCTTGCTTATTTATTTAGACAATAAGGAGAAGGGAAACCATTATTTATTAAATTCATAAGTGCCAGGCATTTCATATGTTAAATTTATCTCTGAAAAAGCTCCATGAGGCTGGAGAGATGAGTAAACAGAGGCTCAAGGTCAATTCTCCAAGATCACTTTTGCCTGGGGTGCCGTGGGGGTGTTTTTTCTAAAATATACTCTGCCTTCCTACCAAAAGGCAGGTTAATGGGGGAGTTGAGAATTAGTACATGTAAGACCCTTGGAATCATGTTACTCACATAGAGGTACGGTACTTGATGTCATCTTTTTCAGCCAGCTCCTCACAGGTGAGGCCATTGTGTTCTTTCCAGAGTCCCTGACACTTCCTACAGGTTTCCTGGGGATAAAGAACAGACACAAAGACAGCTCCTTGTGAGTGAATACCCATAAAAGTTCCTGTTCAACAAAAGGGATGTGAAATGAGCTTTACTTGGCTTGAATTTTCTCAAAGGATCTCTCTCCTGTTCAGCAGGGTATTTCTAAAGATATCATTCAACAGAAGAGGTAGAAATCATTAGAAAAAAGTACAAGGAAATTTTCCTTTCCTTTGATCAAAAGAAAGTGTTGTTCACATCACTCAGTTTGTGTAATGCTTTCTAAAATACCAGAGGACACCTGAAAAAAAACACAGGAGACAAATCCTGGGTGATCTGGTTTTTAAGAATAAAACACCATGAGCTACTTGAAGGAAGAGTCTGTGTGGATCTTAGTAAAGGGTGCAGTCCTGATGCCCAATACCCTGCCACATAAGAGATAGTGCTATTGAACTGTACAATGGCCCAAATTAGGCTCATGAGAAGTCCCTAAGGGACCTCTGCCCAGCCATCCATCACTTATAAAGTGGATGTCACCCTTTATAGCTGACCTTCATTTGTAATTAGGAATTAAAAAAAAGGTGGGCAAATTTGGTTCTTGGTTCCTTTAGCTGGAATGCAGACAGTGAACACATGCCTTGTGAGACCACACAGTTCCAGAAGGGGCACAATTTCAGTTTGGTCTTTATTCTAAGAGCATTAAGGAGCCACCAAAAGGTGTCAAGTATGGAAGTAACATGGTCAGGTTTGTGATTTTAAAAGATTATTCTGGGTGGAAAATAGACTGGAAGGAAGAATGGAAGAAAGTGCAAAAGACAGGAGCTAATAAAAGTCATCAGGAGAAAGGCTAGGGAGGCTAAGACAAGAGTGGTAGGAGACGACATGAAATAAAGTTGGCTGACTTGGGAGAAAAGGAGGAAGTCAGATGGTGGTGGCTCAGTTCTAAGAGTGGGAAGGAGTCTGGGGTGATGACCTGGATTCTGGTTTGTGCAATCAAAGACAACAGTGATACCAATGAGATGAGTATTGGGTGAAGGGAGGCAGGTATGAAGATCCTGTGTTTGACTTGGGCAGTGCTAACATAGGAGCCTATAGGACACTCAGTGGAGAGGAGAGGTAGGAAGCTGGGTATCTGCTCCATATATTCTAGATCGTGTCTTCACAGCAATTCTAGAAACATCTGCTACTGTACTAGCTGTACTCTACTAGCTATACTCATCCCTAGTTACTGGGCTTTCTTTAAGATGACTTTAACAAGGTACAGAATGGTATGAAGTTTGTATGACATAGATGCCATCATTTCGATATTTAAAAGGGTGGTACTGGAGGCGGAATAGAGTGACATGTAAAATCAATCTGAAAGAATAACTAAGAAATTGGTAATAGAAACCGCTCTGAGAGGCTGAAACGCAGAGGTAGGATTTTTTCACTGTAGGTCTTTTCTACCTTCTGATTTTATTCTCTATGTATGAACTATCTAATTTTTAAAAAATCAAAGAGAGAGAAAGATGAAATAGTCTAGAGAGCTGAGAACCTGAACAACTCTTTGGTAAGATGTTATAAAAAGGTTTTAGTCAATGAGATGGTGTTGGGGAGAGATGAGCTAATGGGAAATAAAATATTTAAAGGCCATGGCTTCTGAGGGCTACGATGTGCCTTGGTGTCCACCTATATCTTCAATAAACCGAGGCTAAATCAGTAGTGTACTTAATTATCACCAAAACTGTACAGCAGCACAACTCTATTATTTTAAGACCTAGTGCCTGATTATTCCAGGAAACTGGAGAATAAACAACAGCTGGAGAACAGGTAACTTGGTATTTGGATCCTAACCTTGAAAACAATGCCAACCTACCTAGCCTTGAGGAGTAACAGCTTGAAGACAATACATCTCATTTAAGTGCTTTTCAGCATTCCTGGTGATTCAGTTGTTAATTCACAGGCCTTTCTGATAAGGAAGAAATCCCATTTTTGAGGTGAGGACACAGGCCCATGAAGGCAAAATGACTTCGCCATGCTGGAGTCAGTTGTGCAAGGGGTCACCATGGAGCCCTCTGCTCACTCTAAACAACCACATCAGTTTCCTACAGGTCAATGTGTGGGTTTTTGCCAGGGCAATTCTCAAGGAAGGGCCCAGGGTTCCCAGAGAACAAATCTGAAACATCTTTTGAAGAGACTATGTAGCCAGATAGGGAAACCCACAATTAAAATAAGGCAAGCAAATAGCAGTCTAGGTAAGCTTAATATCTGGAGTGCTCTCTGTGCTGTTTCTTTAAAATCAATCCTCTTTTCTAAACACAGTATAAATTTTGCTAAATAATTCTCTCCTCTTACTCCTCTTAGGAACAAGTAGGCTTTATGCCTAAACTCAACAAATGCTTAAACAATATAAAGCAGAACAAATGCTCTTGAATATTTCTTTAGCATGAAGATAACCACATTCTTCAATGAGAAAGTCCCAAAGGACCATTTTGGAAGGCAGGAACTTCAAAATACAATGGATAGACTATCTCGGCTACCAATTCTAACTGGAGACCTGAGGCTACACTTTCCATTACTTTGTGTGTTTTCAGATCAGGAGGAAAACAGCAGAATTCATTATCACCCCAAATACAACAAGGCAGGCAGCTTCTACCTTCTCAGTGAGGAAGAAGAATGCACAGTAGGTAACTCAACAAGGAGCAGCAACCAGTCTATGTTCTTCATGACATCAGGGAGACTGCTGATTAAGTTTTATGATGCCTTTTAGTCCTTAAAATGCATCAGGATATTTTTCCTGTCATTAGGTCTTCATGTTGTAATATAAAGAAAACACTCCAATCTCTCTTGAATTTATTTTCTGTTGCCTAAATAATGTCTAATGGGCAAAGCAGAAGATTGATTTCAGATGACTATTAAGAAGCTGAAATTCCTTCATATAAACACAGCTTCAGCCAGGCTCTGTGGCTCATCCCTCTGGGAGACTGAGGCAGGAGGATCCCTTGAGCTCACGAGTTTGAGATCAGCCTGAGCAAGAGCAAGACCCTGTCTCTATTTAAAAAATAAATAAATAAAATTAGCTGGGTTTTGTGCTGGGTGCCTATAGTCAAAGTTACTCGGTTAAGGCAGGAGGATTGCTGGAGCCCAGGAGTTTAAGGCTACAGTGAGCCATGATGATGCCACTATACTCTAACTGGGGTGACAAGGGAGGGAAAATAGACAGATGTTGCAACCTTTGAGAATTAATAAAGCTCAGGCAGATTCAGTGTGCTTTCCTTCTCTTCACTAGGAGAATCCACTTCTATTTTTCCTAGGTCAAGAATGCATACATCAGTTGAATAAAGTTTGGCCACTGCCCTTAAAGAGTCCATAGTATACCAAGGGAGTTAGATACTGGAGCACATCAAGTACAGCATGATTGAGTTAAGTGTACCAGCACACATATGAGAGAGTGAGAGGAACAGCAAAGCAGGGAGGGCAAAGGATTCTTTGAGAAGGTGACATCTTCATGGGAGAAATAAGCACTGTGAGTAATGAGAATATCCATGCAACCAATAAAGTGCTCCCATTCAGATAAAAATCTCTTTGTGAAGTGCTTTTCCCAGCTCTGACAGCCATTAAACCCAAGCATCTAAAACTTAGAACCAAAGCCTGGTATACTGGCACAGGCCTGTAATCTCAGTACTTTGGGAGGCAGAGGTAGGAGGATCACTTGAGGCCAAGAGTTTTGAGACCAGCCTGGGTAGCACAGCAAGACCCTTGTCTCTACAAAAATAGAAGAAAAACTGGCTAGGCACTGTGGTACACATCTGTACTTCCATCTACTTGGGAGGCTGAGGCAGGAGGATTCCTCAAGCCCAGGAGTTTGAGGCTATAATGAGCTATGACGATGCCAATACTCCAGTCTTGGTGACAAAGCAAGCGACACTCTACCCTGTCGCCTTAGGGTAGAGTGCCTTGCCGTCATTGTAGCTCATAGCCATCTCAAACTCTTGGGCTTAAGAGATCCTCTTGTCTTAGCTTTCTGAGTAACTGGGACTACAGGCACCTACCAGAATGCCTGGGTAGTTCTATTTTTAGTAAAGATCAAGTCTCACTCTTGCCCAGGCTGGTCTCAAACTCCTGAGCTCAGGTTACCTACCTGCTTTAGTCTCCCAGAGTCCTAGGATTAGGTGTAACCCACCGTACCCAGCTGAGATTCTGCTTCTATTAAAAATAATACTGATGATATAAAAATAAAAAATAAAAATTCCGCACATATTGGGAGTAGTAAAAAATAATAAAATAATAAAGTCGAACTTTAATAATAAAAAATAGTAAAGTAAAACTTAGAACCAGACCCTTAAATCAAACATTTCAATAATGAAATATATTCAGTAGATTAATATTGTAATAAGCACAAAAGGTTTTCATATTAAATAAAAATTTAAAGTATGATTTGTTTCATCCCACTCTTAAATTTTCATTCTGTATTTATGTTTGTTTTGCAATGTGTGCTACGGCAGTAGTATACATACATAATTTATAAATGCACCCATATCCTCAGGGTGAAAGCTGTGCATCTGCTGCTCTCCACATTGAAAGACCATAGAAAGGGTCCAGACTGCACAGCAGTGTGTCTGTCTTATGTTTTAGAATACTTCAATGGATTGAAGAGGGTGACACCAAAAGCAGGAAGATAGGTAAGAAGTCAACTGGAATAATCTATGGAAAGGGATGAGGGTGAGAGAGAAATCCAGAGGAATTTCTAGGTTTCTGACTTGGGGCACTAGCTGGATTGGTAGAAATAGGAAGTTAGGCCAAGTGATGCAGGATGAGGAGATCTGAGTGTGAGGGAGGCAGAGGTGAGTTTAAGTCTAGACTAGTTTACTTACTCACGTATTTGTTCTCCCAACATGTGCTGAATTTTTATCATTTGTATGAAATGCAATAAGCATGTTAGACTCAACTTCTATCTTTTTGCAAATTATTATTATTTTTTTTTCTTTTTGAGGAAGAGTCTCACTTTGTTGCCTCCGGTAGAGTGCTGTTAAGTTATAGCTCACAGCAACTTCAAACTCTTGGGCTTAAGTGATTCCCTTGCCTCAGCCTCCCAAGCAGCTGGGACTACAGGTGTCCACCACAATGCCTGGCTATTTTTTAGAGACAGGGTTTTGCTCTAGCTCAGGCTGGTCTCAAACTCGTGAGCTCAAGCAATCCACTCACTTCGGCCTCCCAGAGTGCTGGGATTACAGGCCTGAGTCAATGCACCTGGCCTCAGATTATGTTTTAATGAAGAATACAGATATTAAACAAACAGAATTTAGCACTACAATTGTGACAGGAACACTTCATAGGAAAAGCACTGGATATGACATTTAAAAGCTGGTCCCCAAAGGAGAAGTCAGCCAGATATGAGGGAGAGGGCAAGAGCGTGTGTGAATTAGTCAGTGTAGCTGGAGTCCAACGTGAAGGGTGTTAAGAGTGGAGGTGGCTGACCAGTGGGATCACCTGATTTACATTTCAAAAGATCCAGCTACTGCTATAGGAGGGATGGCTGGCAGAGTTGTAGGATCTTGTAGCAACACCTTCTCTATATTAGGGCCAAATAAATAACTTCCAGGGAACAAGCTCTAGTGTCTGAATTAGATTCTTGGTTAGACTCCCTCAATAGTCCTCCACACATAAGGCCACTACCTATTTACTGAACCAAACTGTGCCAACACTGAGCTTGGCAGGGGTAGGTGAGGCTGACTTGTATCAGGGCAATGGCAACACACCTATATCTTGTTTAGAATAAGAGTACATTTTCTGATATGGATTCAGAAGGGGACTTGATTATCATTAATATTTTAAAGTAGATTGTTTATCAGTTTTGGTACACTGGGTGTTTTCCATTGATACAATATCTACGTAGTGGGGGAACATATTTTATTTATTTATTTTTTTGAGACAGAGCCTCAGGCTGTCACTGGGTAGAGTGCTGTGGTGTCACAGCTCACAACAACCTCCAATTCCTGGGCTTAAGCGATTCTCCTGCCTCAGCCTCCCAAGTAGCTGGGAGTATAGGTGCCCGCCACAATGGCTGGCTATTTTTTGGTTGTAGTTGAGTTGTTTGGCAGGCCTGGGCTAGATTCAAACCTGCCAGCTCTGGTGTATTTGGCTGGCACCATAGCCGCTTGAGCTATAGGCACCGAGCCAGGAGCATATTTTATTTTTTTAGAGACAAGGGCTCACTCTGTTACCCAGACTAGAGTAGGCTCTCACAGCTCACTGCAGACCTGAAGGGGCTCAAGTAATTTTTACATTTCAAAGGATCAGTCTTCCAAGTAGCTGGGATTATAGGTGGTGCAGACAATTTTTCTTATTTTGTTGTAGAGATGAGGTCTTGTCATGTTGCCCAAGCTGGTCTTGAACTCCTGGCCTCAAGTGATCCTCCTACTTTGGTTTCCCAAAGTGCTGGGATTAAAGGTGTGAACTACTACATATGACTGAGGAACATCTTTAACAAAGGCCTGGAACTCACCCATTCCTCCCCTTCCCATACTATTGGCCCAAGTTTCCTCTAGACTATTTTTTTTTTTTTTAAAGATAGAAATAAGACCTTGATTGCACTAATGTACACAGCTATGATTTAACAATAAAAATAAATACATTTAAAAAAATATAAAAAAAGATAGAAATGAAAGAGCCAGGCAAGGTGGCTCACGCCTGTTAATCCCAGCACTCTGGGAAGCTGAGGTGGGTGGATTACCTGAGCTCACGAGTTGGAGACCAGCCTGAGCCAGAGCAAGACTTTCTCTCTAAAAATAGCTGGGTGTTGTGGCAGGAGAATTGCTTGGCCCAAGACTTTGAGCTTGTCGTGAGCTATGACGTTACAACACTCTACTGAGGGTGACAAAGTGAGACTGTTTAAAAAAAAAAAAAAAAAGTTGGTAGATACCGAAAATGTATACATCTTCGCAACAGGTGCTTGGTATGTACACCTCATTCAATATTCACAGGAGCTCTAAGAGAAAATCCTCCATGATTTACTCCCCAACCCTTTTAAGGTAAATAAGGAAGGCTCGGACAGTCAAATTAACGTGGCAGAGAGGCCACGAAGCTTTGGACTTGTCTTCCTCATTTCAAATCCATTTGCTCTTTCTACTCTATTCCTACTACATGCCTGCACAACATGTGCTAGCAAGAACAGGTCATTGTTTACTGGAAAACCCAGGAGCAGCCGGAACAACAGTGAGATCCTGTCTCTACTAAAGGTAGAAAGACCAGCGGGCTGTTGTGGCAGGTGCCTGTAGTCCCAACTACTCGAGAAGCTGAGACATGAGGACCACTCAAGCCCAAGAGTTTGAGGTTACTGTGAGCCATGATGATGCCATGGCACTCAACCCCAGGGCAACAGAGTGAGACTCTGTCTCAAAAACAAAACAAAACTAAACAAAACAAAAACCCACACAGAGGCTTGGCACCCGTAGTAAAGTGGTTACAGCGCCAGCCACATACACCGAGGCTGGTGGGTTTGAATCCGGCCCAGGCCAGCTAAACAACGACGACTGCAACAAAAACAGCCAGGTGTGGGGGAAGGCGCCTATAGTCCCAGGTACTTGGGAGGCTGAGGCAAAAGAATCACTTAAGTCCAAGAGTTTGAGGTTGCTGTGAGCTGTGATGCCATAGCACTCTACGGGGGTGACAAAGTGAGATATCTCAAAAACAAACAAAAAACTACACACATGAAAATAATGGTACTTGTCTGAGGACACCACAGATGAACAATCAACCAGGTGGCATGTGAGCACCAGGCCATCAAAGGCAAAGACACCCTACTGCAGCTGTGCAGGATGCCCCCTTTCCTGTGCTTCCTAGAGAGCTGGGAAAGACATGGAACAGGATTAGACCCAAGGACACTTGTTCTTACTGATGATGACAGGAACCTGCTAATCACAGAGTGATCTAAGACTGAACACATGTTGAGGAAGTAGCTGTTCCTGCCACTTCAGCCAGTTGTATGTCTGGCGGCAATAGCAGAAGGAAACCTATTTTTAGATTTCTATTACATGTATAAACAGAGACAATTAAACTGCCCCATACAGAACTAAGTATTTATTTTGTCACTTAACCAGCCCCTGGACCCTAACTTGTAAATATTTGCCACTTATCAATACCTCCTCAAAGGTGGTCAAGACTACAACATAATGGTAGTCCCCAAATTATAAACATCTGACTTATGTACAACTCATACTTAGGATGAAAGGCTATTACTGTATTATTATTCACTATTGACACTCCTTGAAATTATCACCAACAAAACTACGCTAGGTCAGTTTTGTTTAGAGTGATCCAAGTAATGGAGACAATTTCTGCATTGAAAGGAAAACATTCTCTTTCCCCACCCCTTCCAGTCCTGCCAATGGTATTGTAAGTCTTCAATGGCTCACCAAGCTCTGCTCACAGAGAGCATAAAATGAAGTCCCTGCCTCTTAGAGCCCATCCATAGATCTGCATGCTCTAAGGAGGCAATGAGTATTCTAGAGGGAATAAAACCAGTTAAGGGGTGGGGATGTGTACCATTTGACACAGGTTTGCCAAGGAAGGTTTTGAGCAGAGGTGGCATTTCAATTTGAATCTGAAGGATATCTGATAGAGAAGCATTCCAGGTAGGGGGACTGCAAGCAGGTTAGTGGAGTGAGCCACAAGAAGAAAAAGAGAGCTCAGAGAATCTGTTTACCACCTTGCAGCTTGGCCTAAGCCAGCACCCAGGGCAAGCATGGCAGCCTCTTGTCAGCACCCACACCCCAGCACCCTCAACCACGCAACACCGCCTAGACTGTCCTTTCTCTCCTGGTAACACCTACTCATTATTCTCCTTTCCAACTCCAGGGCTCTGGGATACCAAAAGATTCGGGCCAAAGTTGTCACTCTTTCCGTGGACTACTATAGCATCTGGCTCACTCCCCGCTGCTGCACTTTTAATGATTACTTGTAATTATCTGATTGTATCACATCTTTCCCAGAAGCCAAGCTCTTCTTGCAGTAAAGAATATGTCCTGCTCATCATTACAGACAGACATGGCACAAAGAGTTCACTATCAATTAAAAAAAAATGTATACTTAAGTGACTATTTTGTGCCACGTAGGGATGAACTAATAAATAAGCCAATAGCATTCCTGACCTCAAGAAGCTTATAATCACCATAATATGTCTCAATTATCTCTGGATTCTAGTGCCTAATATTAGGTTTGACCCACATAAGGTGCTGAATTACACTTATTACAGAGATAAAGGCTGTCAGGACAAAAGAACGTCCTTTCTACACAAGGAGTATTATAAATATAACCCTAACCTGCTCCTGGGACTTTTGCATTTTACATGGGAGAAAAAAAGTGTATGAATCTTTTAGTACACCTACCTCCCCCCTCAAAGAATATTCTTTCCTCTCTGTTGGCCTTGAGATTGTGGATTATGTATCACCGTGGTTCCTTCTCTACTCCCCAAATACTTTTCCCAAGCTGATGAGTTTAATTGCAAAATGCAATGATTATCAAGTGGCCAATGACCAAATATTTGTAGATGGTATAAGACAGTACTACATACATTTCAATTAAGATGTTCTTTGTTGGGTGGTACCTGTGGCTCAGTGAGTAGGACACCAGCCCCATATACCGAGAGTGGTAGGCTCGAACCTGGCCTGGCCAAACTGCAACAAAAAATAGCTGGGCGTTCTGGCGGGCGCCTATTGTCCCAGCTACTCAGGAGCTGAGGCAAGAGAAACGCTTAAGCCCAGGAGTTGGAGGTTGCTATGAGCTGTGACGCCACAGAACTCCACCAAGAGTGATAAAGTGAGACTCTGTCTCAAAAAAAAAAAAAAAAAAAAAAAAAAACAAAGTTGGTTTTTGGTTTTGTCCTCTAGTTTGAAAAATTGTAAAATGTTCTCTTAATAAAGGATGTAAGG
>CAUYPK010060667.1:0-24503 GCA_963574355.1 Loris lydekkerianus | reverse complement strand
AATTCTGTAGGCTCCAAGAACCTAGCTGAGTTGTCCCAGCCCTGGGTGGGGAGACTCAGCTGCATTCTCTGGGTCATTTGTGGATCCTTCTCTGCAGGGGACATGTTGGCCTTTCTCTCTAGCCCAAGGTCCCTGACACACGGTCTCTGCTGACTGGAACACACTCCTCCCCGGACACTGTTTCTTCTGACTGGAACACACTCTTCCCTCCTCCTCCCAGACATCCTGTCCTTCCCTCTCACCTCCCTCTCCCACACTCCGTGTTCAGTATCTGCTTTTCCCCCATTGACCGTGAGCTCCTGAGGGCAGGGCTGCCCAGTGCCCATGGCCAAGGACAGCACTCGGCATATGGAAGGGGTTTAATGCGTCCATGTCCTTTGTCTTTGTCCAGTGTGAGTCATCTGCCACACACACATGTGCAGAGAGCAGTGCACCGAGCGCGATGGAACCTCGCCTTGCTTCACTGATTGTCAATAAAATTGAGGTAAAGCCCAGACTTTGATCTGCTTCATCAACAAATAATTTAACGTGTATCCTTTAAACCCTCTTTTTTCTTTATTTTTTTTTCTTTAAATCCTTTTTATGCAATTATTTATATTACAGAAATATTGCAAAACTCCTACAGAGTTTTCATATATGCTCCACTTGGTTTCCTTTAATCTTAGCATCCTGCACAACCACAGTGCAGTGTTTGCTGTCATGACAAAAAGGCAAACCACTTCTATACTGTATTGTTATGTGTGATGAAAAATTGGTTCTTTGTGATAATCGCAAGCATTTGGCTCAATGGTTGGATAAAGATTAAGTGCTGAAACATAGTACAAAACTGAATGCTCATCAAGAAAGAGCTAATGGCATCTGTTTGGTGGTCCCGGGCTGGCATTTTCTACTACAGCTTCTAGCAACCTGGTCAATCAATTATAGTAGATGTCTACTGCAACTAAATGGACAAAATGATAAGGAGGCTTGCAATTAAGCAGCAGAGACTGGTCAATAAAGACAGGCCAATACTCTTATGAGACAACATCCAGCACGTTGCACAAACACGCAGCAGAAACTACAGAAGCTGGACTCTGACACTCTCTATCTTCCACTGTCTTCACCAGACCGTACACCAGCTACCTACCACCATTTCTTTCAGGCTTTGGACCACTTCTTGCAAGGAAAATACTCAATTCTCAGCAAGCTGTGGAAAACACCCTTTCACAGTTTCATTACCACTTGTTCTCTATGCTTCTTCACTGCTGGCATACACGAGCTATTGTGAAGACGGCAAAATTGTGTTGATAGTTTAGGCACACACTTTGATTAATGGTATTGCTTCTTTGCGATATAATAAACTAAACTTCTGGGGTGACGCCTGTGGCTCATTGAGTAAGGCACCGATCCCATATACCGAGGGTGGCGGGTTTAAACCTGGCCCCAGCCAAACTGCAGCAAAAAATAGCCCGGCACTGTGACGGGCACCTGTAGTTGCAGCTACTTGGGAGTCTGAGGGAAGAGAATCGCCTAAGCCCAGGAACTGGAGGTTGCTGTGAGCTGTGATGCCATAGCACTCTACAGAGGACGACAAAGTGAGACTCTGTCTCTAAAAAAAATAAATAAATAAACTACACTTCTGACTTCAAATCAGACATTTCAGATTTAATGACCTAATATTTGTATGACTTTACCTGTATGAAAAAGGGTAATGAATTTTTTTGCAGTTTTTGGCCAGGGCTGGGTATGAACCCGCCACCTCTGGCATACGGGGCTAGCATCCTACTCCTTTGAACCACAGGTACCGTCCATGATATTTTTTTAAGACAAAAGTCTGCCATCCTCCTCATTTGCCAGCAAATTAACTAACTTCTCTTTCCTTCTCCTCAAACTGTTTGTCCTCATTCTTCAGCCTCACTAATTTAGCCTGGGGACAATCACCAAAGGTTTGGTAACAATGTGTCAAATCTCTAACATTTTGTGTTACTTTAATCTTTTATCCATTTTAATTTTCTTTTTAAAAGAAAATAACAAGCATTTAAATTTCATCTCTGTGCTTTGAGATATAAATTTTCCACCTTGTATCACCAAAGAAAGTTTTATCTTTGGAAATGCAAATTTAGAGTTGCCTAGTGAAAATTGTTTAAGGGAATGGACTGCATAATTGAGAGACTGATGATTTAAAGAGGGGTAGAAATATGATTTAAAAACTGGCAAATGAAGAATCTTACAGATCTGTAATAGTTACCTCTGTGCCTGTGCGGTCTTATGGGTTCTGTCTTCTGTAATAGTTTTGATAATTGACTGGTCTTAGAGCCCTTAGATTCTAAGGCCATGGTAAGTGTTAAGTAGGGTCTTTAGGTCCATCAGAAAGAGGGGCAGGGAGACCAGGGTTAGTCAAGCATCAGCATTTATTGGCCTAAAGTTTCCACACAAGGAAGGGCTGTTCTGAGAGTCAGAAGCATCCCTGATGATTGTTTAGGGGTCAAGTTCCCTGATGATGGTTTAGGGGTCAAGTTTTAAGGGTAAGGGAGTAGGCAGTGGGGTGGGGGAGGGCCTGACATGGTGATGGAGTCAGCTGTGCTTTCACGCGTCAGACAAAGTGGGTGTTCTCAGGGTGCAGCAGGACGTTTGTTTGAGCCAAGTAGAATGGATGTCTTCAGGTACAGATTTTTGATGTAAATGACTGAGCACTGGAAAATGCTCCCAGAAATCATGTAAGCATATTTATTTGGTATAAAGCAATTCATCAGACATATGAGGGCATCATAGTACAGGACTAATTGTCCCAACATTCCCTCCTTTTTTCTTTCATGCTGGAGACGTGGGGTGAAGCTCAGCCTTCTGTATCTACTTCCTGCTGAAGGGGGTGCAGAGCTGACCTTAAAAGGGATGTATAGCCTATTCTGGAGGAAGGTGCCACCCACAGTAGTTAGATGAACCCTATGGTGGCACAAGCCATCTGTCATGAATGTCAATTATCTTTAGAGAAAGGAGAGGAGCAGCTGAACCAGGCAGGGGGCTAAACGGCGTATGACAGGCTGGGCATGGTGAAGTTGTTTCCTTCTCCGGCTAAACAGTAAGGACCTCTGCTGGACGTCTAGTGTCCAGAGCTTACTCCCACCACATGCTTGTAGTGAGTGACATTAGGAGTAGGATCTGAGGGAATGACTTCTCTGGCTTCCCAGGGCCATTTGCTGCTCTATTTTTTTTTTTTTTTTGAGACAGAGCCTCACTATGTCACCCTTGGTAGAGTGCTGTGGTGTCACATCTCACATCAAAGTCTTGGGCTTAAGCCATTCTCTTGCCTCAGCTTCTCAAGTAGCTGGGACTACAGGAGCCCGCCACAACGGCCAGTTATTATTATTATTTTTTGTAGTTGTCATTGTTGTTTAGCAGGCCCGAGCTGGGTTCGAACCCGCCAGCCCTGGTGTATGTGGCCGGTGCCCTGGCCACTGAGCTATTGGCACTGAGCCAGCCATTTGCTGCTTTTCTTCGTCCCGCCACAGACAAAGTAAGACATTATATTTAAAGACTGAGCAGTGTTTTCTGCCAGGTGGAGGAATACGTTTTTAGTTTCAGGAGGAAGGTCTGGAGCAGGTTGTCGTAATTCATCCTAGAAAGCGTGGTACATAGGCTTTAAGTTTCTTTTGGCTATTTTACTTTTAATTGTTATACCTATGATAGGGTCTCTTCCATGTACATTTATAAGAAGAATAAAACAATGACACAGTTTTGGCAGTTTGTCTAGTTTGGGTTACCTCTTGGATACATTTTTCACAACCTTCACCATGTCTTACCCCTAAGATTAAAGAAGAAAATGTGACAAAGTCCAAAGCAAAGAATCAGTCTCACGTCGCTGCTGCTCGTCCTCAAGCTTCTGCTGTGCGTAGCCCAGGCAGCTCCCGGCATGTGACTGGGGCAGGGCTGTAGTTGTTTTCTCAGGATAAGCCAGTGGGGATGCCTGGGTGTCGTTGGACCGTCCACTCCTCGTCACTGGCTGGTTTCACACTAGGGTGATATACCCAGGCAGGAATGCCATCCACCTTCACTGCTGTTGGTATGGATGGGATCTGTAAGTAGGGGCCTTTCCACTTTGGCTTCAGCAGGCTCAGACTCCAATCTTTAATCCACACCTGGTTACCTCTGATAGAGTCTCTTATAGAAGTGGACCAGGGGAGATAAATTATCGGGACATCTACTATTCCCCCATTCCGAAATCATTCTCATTATTTTTCTCAGTGATACTATTTGGTTAGTAAGTAAGTTCTGTTTCTCCCAGATCTCTCAGGGTCTCTGGTAAATTTCTTAAAATGAGAGGGGGTATGTGATATAATATTTTATAGGGTAAGTACCCTTTTATTTTAATAGGAGTATATCTGATTTTTAAAAATGCTGATGGTAAAGCCTGGATTCACTGACATTTTCAACTTTCTTTGAAATGTAGTGACCTGTAGGCAGCATATAGTTTCCAGTTAATTCCCAACATGGTAGAAGTTTGTTTTAACTAGAGATTTCCTTTTTATTATAATCAACTTCATCACATACAAAATTTTTAAATTCTTCTTCACAACTTCACAACTTACATTCACCATCTTTCAGCATTTTAAAATTCCTCATTTTCATCTTAAATTTTCTTTCTTAAAACCATCAGTTATTTTAAGACAAAAATGTTTTCACACAAGATTTCTTCTTATATAAAATAATTATCTCTCTCTCTCTTTTATTTTGAAACAGAGTCTCACTTTGTTGCCCTCGGTAGAGTGCTGTGATGTCATAGCTCACAGCAACCTCCAATTCTTGGACTTAAGCAATTCTCTTGCCTGAGCCTCCCAAGTAGCTAGGACTACAGGCACCTGCCACAATGCCTGGCTATTTTTTGTTGCAATTCTTATATTGCTGTTTTAGCTGACAAGGGCCAGGTTCGAACCTTCCACCCTCAGTATATTGGGCCGGTGTCCTGCCCACTGAGCCTCAGGCGCTGCCCCAAATTATTCTCTCTTTTTTTTTTATTCTTCTTTGTCAAAAGTATATTTTCAGTGGTGCCTGGGACTCAAAGGAGTAGGGTGCCAGCCCCATATGCTGGAGGTGGCGGGTTCAAACCCAGCCCTGGCCAAAAACTGCAAAAAAAAAAAGTGTATTTTCATACCCATCTCTTTCTACACCTCTCTCTCCCTTACTTACTGGGTCCTTTTATTTTGAACTCCAAATTTAGAAAAAACGAAGATTGTTTACAAAGTCTCAATCAAGCTTCTCTAAAAGCCTGAGATGTTAAAAGAGTTAGATGTTTAACTTAACTGTAAGATTCTGCCCAAACAGTGGGGTAGGGCAATTAAACTTGATCTCCCAATGGCAGAGAAGGTGTGGAATACACAGGGGGTTATCTTTTACCTTCTACTTCAGAGATGAAGCCACAAAAGCAGGTCCATTGTCAGAGCCTATGTCAAGAGGCAGGCCGCATTTAGGGATGATTTCTCTAAGAAGAAAACGTGTGACTTCTTTGGCATTTTTCACTTTGAGTAGGAAAAGCTTTGGCTCACCCTGAATTATACCTGCAGATACTTATTTTTTCTTCTTGGAGGCATTTCAGTGAAGTCCAGCTGACTGTTTTCAAAGGGTGTAGTTCTTACACTTTGAATACCTGGAGGCAAATGGGCGGGGGGGGGGGGGGTGTCTTGTTTGGCATTAAATTGGCTACAGGTGACACATCTTTGACTTACTGTTTTTGCCAGGCTTGCTAGATGGATCTCAAGGAGGAAGATATTGAAATGGGGATGAAGAAAAGCGTGCCGTGAGATATTCCAGAATAAGCAATGTTTGGACAAGGGTTAGGAGCAATCCTGATTTGAAGGGAGGAATGCAGACATTTAGGTGCAGAGCTGGAGATGCTGTTCTGGAGGGAAGGAGCTGTTGGGCAGGGGACAGGGTTTCCCAGCCTGGCAGCCTTCCCACCTCACTCTTACTCGCTTGGCATCTTGTTCCCGACCAGCCATCATCATTGTTTGACATGGAAACTGCTCAGTAAGTGTTAGAAAGTTTGAATGAAACTTCTTAAAAGAAGGAAATCGTCATGTATTCCAGAAACAAGGAATTAGAGAAGTAGCAGCAAAAAGTCTGCCTGTTCAGGTGAGATACAGAATGTTGAGAGAAGTGATCGTTTCCATCAAGTTTTGACCCTACAAGTAGAGCTATAAATAGGTGGAGGGAGGCAGTGGATCTCCCTATTCCATGGCTGGAGTCCACGGGGGAGAAAGAGTCAGGGCGCTTGGAGCAGCAGGTGGGTGGCAGCTGAGGCCTGGCCTGAGGGAAGAAGCCCACTGGGCGCAGCATATGGGGGCGGGAAGCAGGGATCATTGGGCTAACAGCATTTATGATGTGCCCTGTATTTTTGAACCTCCAATGAAAGCTCTTTGATCCAGGCTGACTGATTAGTGGATATCCTTCACCTCTGCACAGCTAGAAAAAAAAAAAAAAAAAAAAAAAAAAATGGGAGAGACTGAGCCATCATAGTAATTGAGTGCAGGCTCAGCAACGCAGCATTTGCAAGAGCGGGTAATCAGGATGAGGTGCAGCGAAAGGAAAGTGGCTTTATCTCAGAGCTAGGAGTGGGGAAAAGGCTAAGGTTTGGACCTCAAAGAAACTGTTTTGAAGTTTGGAGCTGAGGGTAGGAATTTAACAGGGGCATTTGATAAGAAAGGCACGCAGGATTTGCAGGGAGGTTCTGGTCAGCATGACTTGTCGCCCTGACTATCTTGAGTTGCCGCTCCTCCTGGTGAATGGCCTGGGAAGATCCCAAAGGCTGCTTATCTGTAGATAAACTGTAGCTTTGGCCAGAAGATAACCTCCTGGTGGGTTGTGGGGATTGTCCAAAGATTTGCTATCTGGAATTTTTAACTAAGCACACAATTAGATAGAGAGGAAACTTGTGCAAGGGAGTCCTTGGTGGGCAGAAGGGTGAAGGTCAGTATTTCGTCATTAAGAGTCTAACAACAAGAAACAGGCAGGAAAATTTCAGAATGAGGCACTGAAAAATGGCATTAGTTACAGCAGGACTTACATGAAAAAAAGTCTGGATACATATAAAATTGAATTCCTTCCAGAGTTCTCTGGACAAACTATAGATACAGAGACAGAGAGAGGATAGGTAGTATATGAAGAACAGGTACAGATAGATGGATAGATTATAGATTAAAAGATACACAGATACACGGAATGACCAACAGGGAAGAACACACTGTCTCTCCCTAAGTCCTGGCAGTGGAACTTCCGGTTTTGATGAGTCCCATGTTTCCACTCACACATTGATCTTCATTCTCATTTCTCTGCTATATGTACCCCCCCCCACACCCACCCATGTAGGCTAATAGTGATAATGATAGTGTAAGGGTATTGAACTTCTTGCCCGGACCCACTCAATGTATCTCTTACCATTTGCAATGACTGAATGAACCTAGCTGTGTGCACATCCACACATGCGACACACATGTACCTGAAACTAAAAGGTACACTTTCTACATGTAATGCACTCTGATATTACTATTCTTTTCTATTTTGTTTAAAAAATTGGCTTGGTGTCTGTTGCTTAGTGGTTAGGGTGCTGGCCAAATACACCAGGGCTGGCGGGTTTGAACCCTGCCCAGGCCTGTCAAACAACGACAACCACAACAAAAAAAATAGCTGGGCATTGTGGCAGGCATGTGTAGTCCCAGCTACTTGGGAGACTGAGGCAAGAGAATCACTTAAGCCCAAGAGTTTGAGGTTGCTGTGAGCTGTGATGCCACAGCACTCTACCAAGGGCAACACACAGACTCAGTCTCAAAAAAAAAAAAAAAAAAAAAAGTTACAGAATTTCACAATTCACTGAAGGTTTGTAGGGTTTTTTTGTTTGTTTGTTTTGTTTTTTGGTTTTGGGATTTTCTTTGGTCAATGTTCTGTCCCTCAGGCTGACAAAGGCTGGTAGAGGCTGGTGCCCAAGATGCTGGGGTTACTTTAACATTTGGATACAAGTCTGAATCACTTACGCACTTGGCACATTGCACATGTATAAAAAGAGATTGTGGAAAATAATTGCAGCAGTCACACCAAAGTTAAAATTTTCAGAAAGTTTTAATTGACTGGGACCCAACCTATGGTTATGTATGTGACAGAACGTCATGTAATAATTAGAACTTGTAGCGTGAAGGCTCCAAGCCACACTAGAATTTGACAAAGTCCTGCGGAACACCCAAAGCTTTGGGTTGAAGAGGAACATGTAAAATCTATACATCAGAACATACTCTGGCTCCAGGTGTAGGGAGTGGTGAGACCAACTGCCCCTCAGGAGAATATTGTAGTGTTTTAAGGATGGATGAGAATTATCTAAACAGGGGTGGTAGCAGACAGATGGAAAGGAAGATTTTTTTTAAATGCATTTTAAGGGCGGCACCTGTGACTCAAAGGAGTTGAGCACTGGCCCCATATGCTGGAGGTGGTGGGTTCAAACCCAGCCCCGGCCAAAAACTATAAAATGCATTTTAAAATTGCAAACAGCAGTGCAGTTCACCCCTAGACACTCCAGCTTGCAAGGATAACCGGTGTAGGCTGGGAATCACAGCCAATGTTGCAAGGGGGATGATGAAGTCAAGGTCACCTGGGTTAATTTAGGTCCCAGAACACAGAGCAGGACATGAGGAGGGAAGACACAGGGGCGTGGACTCCTGGGGGAAGGGGATATCAGGTGGCCTGGCTGCCCCAGGGAAGCTGCACAGAGAGAGAAACCAGAGTGCACAGCCACGTCCTGGCATGTCAGGGCTGCAAACATTAGGGCAGGAGTGGACAGAAACGTGGCACAGCAGGTGCTGAGACCCTGGGACACATGGGAGATGCAAGGACGGGTGTGGGTGGGAACACTGCAGGGATGTGGGATGGGCAGAGGAAGCGGGAGCCTGGGCTTGACCTGAGGAGTGGAAAAGGGAGCAGAGTCCTCCCTCTCAGCCATGAATCAGGGACCATAGAGAAAGGTCTGGATCTCCAACCTGCCCAGTGAGGACAAGACTGCCCGGTGGGCAACACGCTGAGCCGGGCTGACATTCAACTGGTTGAACTTATCTATAGCCTGGAAGAGTTTGATCCCAGCCTTACCACCAACTTCCCTCTGCTGAAGGTGATCGATTTTACTACTTCACACCCTCAGAGAGGCAGCCCCACATGTCCCACGGTGGAGTCTATATTAGTGCCTTTGGACAGGTAACATTCAAACCCCAGCCTCCTCTAGGCTTTCACTAAGGTCTCCAAAACAAGCTTCCAGGCCCTGGTTCTGAAAAGAATTTTGTCATGCTAAGGAAATCGGAGGTGGATGCTACCCCAAGGAGAATATTTTACCTTTTCTAATAGAAAGGCCCTGGGCCCCAGCATCTCTCTCCACGCTCACTGTTCCCTTGTTCTGTGTGCCCGATTTCTCTGGGATTCATCCCTTCTCTTTCCACATCACATCTGTCTGCCCAGGTCTCTTTCTCTGCTGTCAGACCTCATGTTCCTGTTTGCCCAGGCCTCCCCCACACTCCCAACCACCCCATCTCTACTTCTCAGTGGGAAAACAGGTTTTACTGGCCCCACGTTCACCTTTAATCTTTTCTACCTTTACTCTCAACTCAGTTTTCCTGTGTTGACTTCTGACAGGCACATTATTCCTTCTTGTCTTCCAGGATTAATGTGTAAGGAAGAAGGCAGGGAGGGCTGTGGATGCAATACAGAGTTAAAGCCATCCTCAGGGCACATGCTACTGAAAGCTATATTTCCTGCTTCTTACCTTCACTCCTTACTGGGGTCTGTTTTCTGGCTGTGATGAGGGAGGGGACACAGTCTATGTGTATAGTTGTGGGGCTCAGATTTCCTGCATTGTGCTAATATAATAATTGTTTTGATCTTTGGTGTCTGCTCTGAGGCTGTGATTTGTGCACTGCAAGCCCTGAGAACCAGAATCAGTAACTTGCCCACTGTGACAATTTCTGCAGCCTGGCAGCCTGGCAGCCAGCGGAAGCCTCCCACGGGTGTAAAAGCTTTGGAAGAAACAAAGAAGGCTTTCAAGCTTAAGTAAACCAGGCATGGACATGAAGCACATCCAAGATCAGCCTTCCAAAGTCTTGCAGCAACAAAGTGCTTCTCCTAAACTTGATCCTGATTATTGTTCAGCTATGCAGATTTAGTGGCAGGGCAGTCTTCTTTTTTTTGAGACAGAGTTTTATTATGTCGCCTTCGGTAGAGTGCTGTGACATCACAACTCATAGCAACCTCAAACTCTTGGGCTTAAGCGATTCTCTTGCCTCAGTCTCCCAAGTTGCTGGGACTACAGGCCCCCGCCACAAGGCCCAGCTATTTTTTTGTTGCAGTTGTCATTGTTGTTTAGCAGGCCTGGGCCAGGTTCAAACCTGCCAGCCTGGGTGTATGTGGCTGACACCCTAACCACTGAGCTACGGGCACCAAGTCAAGTGGTTTTCATCAAAAAATCATGCCTAACTTGTGCCTTTGAATTTAAGTGAATAGAGCAAAAGTCACTTGCATTCTGATCTATGATAAAAATCATCGTAAAACACCTGTTACGTATTTTGTCAGAGAAGTTGAATGAAATTTTCATCTGATACTCTGGGTTACACAGAAGATAGTCTTTTCCTTTTGTGTTTTGCCACCTTTCTGACTAATAACATAAAATTATTTTCTGGATTACCCCTTTTTTTTCAGGCAATCAAAATTTTTCCATTTACTTATGAAATGAATATCTATTATGTCTAATATAGAATATTCTGTGTCCCAGGAGCAGTTTAAATAATAAACAAGCAGATATAGTCTCTGCTCTCATGGGGGTTACTCTATTGAGAGAAATGAAAACATAGGTAATTCCAATCCACAATTATTATACCATGTGTGTCACACCCAGGGCTGCCATAACAAATTATCACAAACTTTGTGGCTTAAAACAATGGAAATTAATTGTCATAGTTTGAAAGACTATAAACCCCAAATTGAGGTATAAGCAGGGCAGTGTTTTCTCTGAAGGCTTTAGGGAAGCATTTTTGGTCTCTTCCTAGAATCCGATGATTCTTGGCCATTTGTGGTATTTTTTTGGTCTGTTGCTGTACTTTCCATCTCCATCATCAGAGGGCATTCTCCCTGCGAGCAATGCCATTCAGATTGCCCTCATTATATAAGGCCCCCACTAATAGGGTCATTAATAATAAGTGTAGGGCCTGCCAGTTCCCTGCTGAACATCATAGGCTGCCTTGACCGCCCTGCAAGCCAGCCAGCTATGTGCAGGGTTTGCTCAGCAGGCTGGAAATTTGGCCTTGAACATTCCTAGTCACTGATAAAAGTATCTACATTGTTGCTCAAAACAGTGAAAGAAACTGGCCTGGCCAAATTCCTTAACCCTTCATATGAACCCCATCTCTGCCCCCTCTCTGTGGATATAGGTGGAACACCGCTTTTTTCTCTATATAAGGCTTGCTGCAGCCCTCTAAGTCCCCCTAGTAAATGCTGTACACTGATCACCCTAACGTTTAGTGCTTCTTTCTTTGGAATCCCAACCATCCCCCAGACCTCACGATGGAATTGTAGGAATTAATTATCTTTTTGCTGCTTTGGGGAGACTCCAGCCATGAGTTCAGTGGGACAAAACAATAAGAAGTAAAAATAAGAAGTAACCTTCCTATAAGGGCCCCAGAATCAGATAAGGAGCCACCCTAATCCATTGTGACCTCATCTTACCTTGATCACATCTGCAAAGACACTAGTTGCAGGTAATGTCACATTGACGGTTACCTGTGGTTAGGATTTGAGCATGTTCTTTCTGTGGGAGATAATTTAGCCTCTAACACCATGCTAGGGCACGAGATGATGCTAGAAGTACACCCAGTCAGGACACCCTTCCTGGCATCTGTGGGTCAAACACGGATTCTCAAAGAGAAGAGTCACATCTGGCCAGGGAGACAAGCCACAGTTAGTGAGGGGGAGTACAGCTGGGCAGGGGGTCCAATGGGGGAGTCGTCAGCTCTCACACTGGCCTAGATGAGAGACATAAGTGTGGTGCACTCCAGAAAAGTGGAGACATTCAGTGTGCTTTGAAGCACAGGGTGGGGAGGAGCAGAGCTGAAGTCAGACGAGGAAACAGGGTCATAGTCCTAAGCACTTTAACTTATACCATAGAGTTTATAATTTATTTTTATTTATTTATTTTTGTGTTTTTATAATTTATTTTTATTTTCTTGAAGTGAACTTTGTAAGAGTTACCTCATTGTGGTTGGTGCTAGGAATATGAGGGGTGCATAATCAACAACAGAATGTAAAGAATTACTAGTCAATATGCAAATTTGTACCAAGAAAAGACCCGATGGGAAATAAAATGACAATTCATAAAGACAGTTTGTGAAATTTCTGTTTATAAAGCTGGGAGGATGGTGAAGCGCTCTGGGGTGCCACCTCCTCCACCACCCCTTTCTTGGTCTTCAACAAGAGCAGAAGGCCGCTGAGGGACCTGGGTAACACACTGAGAGTCACCACTGCAGGGAAGGGCCATCCCAACAGGAGCAAATGGCTAATAACCACAAACAACCGGAAGTTATGACAACGATGTAGGACTGATTTCCTCTCAAGCTTTGTCCATTTTTATGCTGTACATTGTTTGGTTTAATTAGAAAACGAAAGGAAATACAGGCATATTTAAAATTTTTGTATATATATGCAGACTTACATGTTATATTTACGATCTCAGATGTTAACATGTTGAATGTCACTCCTGGGTAGTCTGTGACATAAGGATCTAGAGACTTTGTGAAGAAACAATTATTAATAACATTTAGTATTTAATACTTAACACCAGCAACCATTTCACGGAGAGATTATATATACACGTATACATGTAATTGAAATGAAAGTGAATATTATTTTCTCTGACTGTACTGGAAGAATTGGGTCAAGATTTGAATTATTGGTGCATGTTAACCCGCCGGTTTTCCAAAATATTAGTGAAGAACAAATATGCATTAGCAACATTCTACTAACCAGAGCTGCTTAGATGAGGCAGCCATGAGTCAGCACAACTTTGATCCAACTTTGACCTGTGTTGACTTTGATCCATTTTGCCTACCTTTCTCTCCCAATCTTTGATCACCTTCCCTCTACACTCAGTAGCTATGTTTGAATATCTTTGCCCTTTGAAACTTTCGATATAGTTGCAACACTGAAGGTCAAGGGGCAAGCCACCCAGGCCTAGTAGAAAAGGATATTCAGATTTTAACCTCAGAAGTTGGTGAACTCTTCTCAAGGATTATGGGTCCAAGAAATACTCTATCAAGGCTTTTAGTCATAGTTTTTTTCAATAAATGTTTATCAAGCCCTTGATAAACATTTACTAAGCTCCCTGAATGTTTTTGGACACAGAATGCTATGGAAGATTAAGTCCTGAGTGCCAGGGAGAAGCTGGGCATGAGATGATCCAGGCTGAGGGGTCTTTCCTAGAGGGAATGATGAAGGCAAGGACATTCGTCAGGCACAATTCGGGTATCTGCCGGGTACAGTAGGCAGGCCAGTGTCTCAGCACATGGTGAGGAAGTACTGAAAGAAGAGGTCAGGGAGGTAGGCCTGGGAGTATTCATTATTTATTGTCCCAAAGTTTAGCAGCTTAAAGCAACAAAAATCTATTCTCTCACATGATTTCTGAAGATCAGTAATCTACAAGTGACCAAGCTGGGTGGTCCAGGATCAGGATCTCTCAAGCCATTGTAATCAAGTCATCAACATGGGCTCAGGCCTCAAGGTTTGATTGGGACCGGAGGATCAGTTTCCAAGAGGGCTCACTCACATGGCTGTCGGCAATAGATCTCAGTTCTTTGACAGGCCTGCTTATTCATTAGGCTGCTTGAGTGTCCTCAGAACCAGCAGCCAACTTCCCCCGGAGCAAGCAATCTAAGAGAGGGCAATAGGGAAACTGCAGTGTCTTTTGTGACCTAGCACTGGAAGTCACACTTCTGATGCTAATGACAAACTGAGGAGATCACCCTGGGTGGGCTGAGAGCACAGGGGAGGAGAGGGGGAGCTGGAGACCGCCAAGGAGTCTGAGGAGGAGGCTCAGTGAAGTAGGAGGAGGTCTGGGAAAGCGGAAAGTGTAGCATCAGGACGCCAGCAGACAAGGGTGAGGCCGGAGGAATAGACACTGAATTTGGCACCAGGAGGCCACTCTGACTGGGACAGGACCGCAGGTGCAGTGGAGCAGTGGGGACAGAAGCCTGGTTGGAGTGGGTGGGGGAGAAAATGCGAAGTGAGGGGGCAGAGACAGCCCTTTGGGGAAGCCATGCTCCCACAAAGGGCAGATGATCGGGAGAGTGGACTTTATCTGAGATCTGGAAAAGCAAGGGAAGTTTACATAGGCTGGGGAGAGTCACCTAGGAAAGCCCCAGGCGCGGGGTGGCGACAGCCGCGGCCGGGAGGTGACTTCGCGCTGCAAAGGGCGCCACCTGGTGCTCAGTCCTGGTGCCAGAATTGGACCCCGAGGAGGCTGGGCAATGAGTTTGCTGCAACAGAAAATATTTTTCTTATGGATGTAAAATCCACGTTGGAGTAAAGTGCCAAGGGAGCAGCTAGGCAATGCTGACTAGGAAGGCTGGGGTGGAGGGTTCTCCGCACTTCCCTTAACACTTCCAGTTTACCCCCGTCCCGTTAGTCCCGTGTCCTCTTCCCTCTTGGCGTCCTTCCCACTGCCCCTTTCTGCGCTGCAGAATGTAGCTGCGCAGCCGCAAGCCAAGGGACGCCGAGGTCGCCAGCAGCCCCGGGAGCCGCGGGGAGGCCCAGAGCGGTTCTCAGTCTAAAGCTCCAGAGGGACCAGCCTCGCCGACACCTCTATGCCAGACTTCCGGCCTGTCCAGCCTGCGCGGGAATGAATTTCTGTCGTGTAAGCCACACAGTCCGTCACAATGGCCGCAGGGAAAAACATATACGACTGCTCGGTGATTAAAAAGAAATGAATACATGAAAAAGCATAGATGAGTCTCAGTTATACTGAGCGAAAGAAACACGCACACGAAAGAGTATGTTCTGCATGCGTCTATTTATAGAAAATTCTAGAAAATGCAAACTAACCTATTGTGACCGAAAACAGATTGGTAGGATGAGGCTGGGCCCGAGAAAGGGCTTTGATAAGCCCTTTGATAAGGGCGGAGAATATGGGTATTTCACTGTTTTGATTGCGGTTTCATGGGTGCTCAGTGTATGTCACAACTTAACTGATTATACACTTGGATTATGTGCACTTTATATGCCAAATAAAAAGCTACAAATCTACCATGTAGATCGCCATTCTCAGCTGCCTCTTTCCTCTGGCAAGTTTTTTCCCACTTAGGGACAGGCTTGGGTTTCTACTGGCCAACCCTCTTGGCCACATACACTCCCGCTCCTTGAAACATAACAAACACTCCAAATAAGTTTTTTTAAAAAATCTTTCTTTATTCCTGGTTTGTTTTTCCCTTTTGCTGTTTCCTTTTTGTTTTCCTTTCACTTCAAAACTGAAGTGGTCTGTATACCCAAAAGACCAAAAATCATTTGGCAATAAAGATATTTGCAGCAGGTTGTTCATTGTAGCTGAATTAATAATTGCCAAGTCATGGAAGAAGCCCAACTGCCCATAGACCCATGAATGGATTTGTATCCATACATTTAAATACATGTTTAATAAGCTTTGTCAGCTACATTTAGAGAAAGGCAATTACTTTATAAAAGAATAGACAAATGTAAAACTTTGCTTAAAAAAAAACCCCCTTTGCTTTAAAAAAAAATTTTAAATACCCAGAACTATTTTATAGTCCTGCCATAATCTTGTATCAATATATAAAAGGATATCTTGTTATCTATTTAATGTCCACTAAGCTTTTAGTATATTTAATGTACTAATTGCCAATTCATGCTTATTTTTGCGTATATCATTGGTGCATTTTGCTAATTCCATTTGCTAGCAAGACTATCACTTCATAATTATTTGAATACCAAAATCTTGCACGCTAAGCCCATACGTATGCATAAAGGCTTCTTACCTTCACTTATGTTCTATATACTTCTTATTAATTAATTGATTCTAATATATATTGTATGCAAATAATTTCACCATATAAAAGATGTTTTTCTAAAGAATAATTATATTACATATTTAATTACATCATATACAAAATTTGTGCTATAACACAAGAAAAATGATATTTTGGTTTTTTAATTCTCGGTGAGCTATTTTTTTTTTTTTTAATTTTTCTGTGTTTTGTTGCTCTTGCCAATCTAATGAGTTATCTTTATATTTAATTAAATGGAAAAAATTAGATTGACACAATAGCTAATGGAGTTGTAAATGACATTAGTAAACTATATATTTGGTATCTATATGAAGTATAAAGAATATAAGTGAACAAACGTATACTAACTGACAACTTCCAAGAAATAGAGATCCATTGCATACATACCCAGGCAGGATGATTTAAATGATGGCTGCTTTCCCTGATGCATGGAGAAGCAAAGAAAACGCGCCAGCATCTTTCCAATGCCGAAAGACAAAATATCAAGCCAAATTTCTACATCCAGCAAAATTATCCTCTCAAACTGAGAGTGAAATAACAGCCACATAAACAAACCTGAGGCAATCAGTTACTGGCCAACCTGAAATACACATAGTGCAATAGGAAGTTCCTCTGGCTGAAGAAAATTGACACATGATAGAAACTAGGAACTACAGGAAAAGAGTGAAGAGACACGAGAGGAAAAATGTTTGTAGGAATATTAGAGTTTTTTTTACATTACTTCATTAAAAGGCAAATGACACTTGAAGCAAAAACGGTAAGTAGAACTGTAGATGGGACATATATGCGAAATACATCAAACCATAAGGTTAAGCTTTATGTCTTTAATGTAGTTTATTTCCTTCACCAAAATGATAAGAGAAGTAAAAGACAAGGATGAACTACAATTACATAAGAAAACATTTAAATTAAATACATGCCAAGAAGAGAGCAAAAGAGAGAGAAAATAAATCTAATTGTACTGTTGTAAAGTTATATTTATACAAAGTAATGTGATCCGAACTATAAATAAACCAAGATAAGTAAAAGATTCATATCCTAGTCCCTTCAGCAATGATGGAACATAATACAAAGTGAGATAAGAAACATTCTGGTTCCTATTGCTGAGTAACAAATTACCAAAAAACATATTGGCAATATATACTATCTACATTTCCTTGTTTTTCATTAGGCTATACCTCAATAATATACCTCCACCATATACTGTAATCTGCACTTGTAATGCGCTAGAAACTAGTACATGTGTCCAACCTGCAGCCACAGGTTACATGCAGATTTTGTGAGGAATTTTTTGCTTACGTGTGATGTTGGAAATCCCAAAGAGTATGCACAGAACTTCTTTTTGCTAATTAGCTTTCATTAGCATTTGTGTATTTAATGAGTGACCCAAGGCAACTCTTCTTCCAACGTGCAGCCTGGGAAAAAAAAGTTGAACACCCCTGATAGGGTATCAATGAAAAAAATTTAATTGGAGAATATTAAACAAAAATGATAAAAAAAGGTGACACCTGTGGCTCAAAGAAGTAGGGCACCGGTCCCATATGCCAAAGGGGGTGGGGAAAACACTAGCCCAGCACAAAAACTCCAAAAAAAAAAAAAAAAAAAAAAAAAAGCTTCACTGCTTTGGTAGATTATTGCCACAAATATTTGTTATCTTATTGATATAAATATTAAAGTAATTTGCCATAGAAGAAATACTTAAAAGCAAAGACATATTTCAAAAGAATAATATGTGTGGGCAGCGCCTGTGGCTCAGTGAGTAGGATGCCAGCCCCCATATACCAAGAGTGGCAGGTTCAAACCCCACCCTGGCCAAACTGCAACAAAAAAATAGCTGGGTGTTGTGCCAGGCGCCTGTAGTCCCAACTACTCAGGAGGCTGAGGCAAGCAAATCGCCTAAGCCCAAGAGCTGGAGGTTGCTGTGAGTTGTGATGCCACAGCACTCTCCCGAGGGCAATAAAGTGAGACTCTGTCTCTACAAAATAAATAAATAAATAAATGTGTAGAATTGTCTGCTTCCATTAAACACCAAACCAGCCATTTCCATTCAACCACTCTGCTGAGAATAACTTAAGAGAGCTGGAAGATATTAAAAAGCCTGTTTGAAAGCACCAAAAACCCAAGGAAGCAAGAAGTTGAGGTGAATGGATCTCAGCGAGAATTCTGATGGGTAAGACCCAAATTTGGTACTCCTTTTCCCTCAAAGTTTTTAGTAATTCAAAGGAGGTGAATAAGGAGGTAATGTACTAACTAGAAAGTTCAAGCTGTAAAGTTAAGCACCTTACCAGGTTTTCCAGCAGTTTCACCAATGCAGAGGACACAGATTGGGTTCAGGACCTGCTGCAGTAGAGACGATCTGAAAAACAACCGAAAGGTTGTCATGGCATCCCTAGTGGGCTTTGTCCTTAGTATTGATATGAACTAGAAATAGAAAACTCTTTAAAAAAAATGACATGCAGCTTCAAGAAGTCTCAAATACTAAGATGAGATGAGATAAATTACCTCCAGAGCTTCCAATTATCCCTATAGTAATTCATGAAGAAAATTAAACATGCAATAAAAAATAGCCATACATGCAAAATACAGTGGGAAAAGGTTATTCAAACCTATGATCCATTTTCTCCATTTACTGGGAATGCTCAAGAAAGAGCCGTGACTTAGTTATACCCAGAATGACAATGAGATACAGCTGCACCCTGATTAGAAGGCGACAATTTAAAGTACTAACCATAGCAAGTGCTGGCAAGGATAAAGAACAACTGTAACCCTCACTGTTAGTAAGACGTAAAATAATATAATTACATTCCAAGATACTTCAACCTGTTCTAAAAAAATTAAATATACACATCTCAAGTGATCCAACAGTTTTTTTCCTTGATGTTTTTTGAAAATAAAAGACATGAAGTATGTGTTCATACAAAAGGTTCTGCAAGAATATCCATAGCATAGCATATGAATGGTAGAAAATTTGGGCAGGAACAAAAAGGAAAAATAAAATAATAAATAGGACACTTGGTGAGAGGAGGACAGACACTATGAAGATAAATGACATTATCTTCATTGTGGTAATCGTTTCATAAATATATACACATCTCAAAACTTACACCATTTAAAGTTGTTGAGTTTATTTTTAATCAATTATACCCCACTGGAGTTACTAAAAATTGTGTGGATTAGCCAGGTACAGTGGCTCCCACCTATAATCCCAGAACTTTAGGAGGCTGAGGAGGAGAATTACTTGGGGATAAGACTTAAAAACCAGCCTAGGCAACACATCTCTTAAAAAAGAATTGTGTAGTTGCATGAAAACATGGGCATAAAAATGTACACTGTTAATGCAGAAGAAGAACTTCTGAAAGTTTAAGACTTGCTAATATACTTCACAAAATTGAAAAATATAGCAAGAACATAAGCTTGAAATACAAAATTAAAATTATAATTAATAAAAAAATTAAAAAGTAAAATGGTCAACTCATTTTTTTTTTAAATGGACAAAAATACCTTATATACCATATGAAGACTGATCAAAGACCACCACCACCACCAGAACCACTTCTACCAACAAAAATATAAAGAGCATTATCAATTTGGATCCTGGAGACACACACATTATAGCATAATCAAATTTGTGCCAAAGATTTTGACATTACATGAAATGATGAAATTATATAAAAAACCACTTAACAGATCAAATAGGAAATCTCAGTAATTCTGTATTAATTCGATGAAATGTACCTGTATTGAGAACTTTCCTACAAATGAATTTCATGTCTCTGTACCTGAATTCCTTATCTTTTCCATGCTACTGAGAAAGATACCACCAATATTGAACAACCTATTCCAAAGAAAAATAACATTCAAAATACTCCCAAAACAAATGGAAAAGCAAACATGCTGATAGCTGGGAATAATCAATATTGTTAAAATTTCCATACTTCCCCAAAGCAATCTACAGATTCAATGCAATCCCCATTAAAATACCATCATCATACAGATGTGGAAAAAAATAGTTCTTCATTTTGTATGGAACCAGGAAAAACCCCACATAGCCAAGGCAATTCTTAAAAATAAAAACAAAGCTTAGGCTATATTACAAGTCCATAGTGATCAAAAACAGCATGGTATTGGCACAAAAATACAGACATAGACATTTAGAACTGAACAGAAAACCAAGAGATGAAACTAACACCTTATAGCCCCACCACCGATAAACCAAACAAGAGCATACACTGGGGAAAAGAATCCCTATTCAATAAATGGTGCTGGATAACCACATGTACAAGACTGAAACTGGACCCATATCTTTCACCACTTACAAAAATTGATTCAAGTTGCATAAAAGATTTAAATCTAAGGCAGGAAACAATAAAAATTCTAGAAGAAAGTGTGGGGAAAATTCCTGAAGATGTCAGCCTGGGGAAAGATTTTATGAAGAAGACTTCCGTGGCTATTTCAACAACAACAAAAATAAACAAATGGCACTTAAACTTAAAAGCTTCTGCACAGTCAAGGACACAACAATAGACAACCTTCAGAATGGGAAAATATATTTGCCTACTGTGAATCCAACAAAGGCTTGATAACTAGGATCTATAGAGAACTCAAATTAATCAACAAAAAAATAGTTAACAATCCCATCTATCGTATGAATAGAACCTACTCAGAGGAAGAAAGATGAATAGCTAACAAACTTATGAAAAAATGCTCATTGTCCCTAATCACCAAAGAAATGCAAATCAAAACCACTCTAAGATATCACCTAACCCCTCCCCAGTGAGACTGATCCACATCACAAATTCCCAAAGCTGCAGATGCTGGTGCAGATGTGGAGAGAGGGGGACACGTTTACACTGCTGGTGGGACTGCAAACTAATACAGCCTCTTTGAAAAGAAGTATGGAGACTCCTCAAGGAACTTAAATTAGACCTCCCATTTGATGCTGCAATCCCACTACTAGGCATCTACCCCAAAGAAAAAAATTCCTTTTATCATAAGGGCATTTATATTAGACTGTTTATCAGAGCTTGCTGGGAGCAGGGTCTTTTAAGACCTGTGGAGCTAGCAGCGATTGACTAAAGAAAAATAAAGTTAAAAACGGCAAGAGATAAAAAGATAGGACACATAGAATAGAGTTTTCAAAGGTAGGAACACAGGGGACCATGGCTAGCTTGTGGGGTTCCAGCAAATGGCCCTGAGTGTTTGTCCCACTTAGCTTTTACTGAAGGCTATTATCTCATTTAGTCCAGAAGGGAAGCTAAGGAAGGGAACAAAAACCTCAGCAGTTTCCATGAGTAAGCACGCTAGTTCTTATTCCATTTATAATCATTAACTTTAAGGGTCAGAGAAGCCTTGAAAAATCTGAAACCTGAGCCTTGTGGCCTTGTGTGGGGGCAGCCTCCTGTCTGTGGTCACAGACACAGATTCCTCAGGGGAGGTTAATCCCCTTTAGTTCTCTGTGGAGTAGAACCCAAGGTGTCAGTCTCCTCTCAAGAACTGGTAGAACAGAAGAATTTTCCTCTGATCTCCACCCCAGAGGTGTCTTCTTCTGTGATAAGGGTACAAGCCTCTCTGCTCATATTTCAGGGCTTGAGCTATTCCCTTGATCTCTACCCTGGCCATAATACAAATCCCCACAAGAGTACTTGCTTTGACTATTGACTGGGCAGGGGATGGCCTGATTGATAATTCTCCCCAGGCCTTGCATGCAGCCTCCTCTATGACAATTACTTATTCAGAGTGTTTACAGACCCAGCAGGGGTGTTTGCAAGCTGTATCCCTTACAGGCCAGGCTTCTAGCAAAAGCAGGAGCTACTCAGATAAGTAATTTAGCTGCTGGTTTAAAAATAAACTGCTAAATTGTTTTTATTCCACCTTGTTCAGCTTATTTCTCTGTTTTTCCCTTTTTCAGGGGGTGTTTTCCCTTGCCAAGAATGGTGTCTTTGGTCCCCATTCTGCCTGCAGCAGCTCAATTAACAATCATCAAAATGTGGAAACAACCTAAACAACCTATCCAAAAATGGATTAACAAGTTGTGGCATATGTATACCACAAAATACTATTCAGCCATTAAAAAAGATGGAGACTTTACATCTTTTGTATTAACCTGGATAGAGTTGGAACACATTCTTCTTAGTGAAGTATCACAAGAATGGAGAAGCAAGAATCCAATGTTCTCAATTCTAATATGAAGCCAGCAGACAGTCTAATACACACCCACATAAGAGGAAAACTCACATCAATTCAAGACCGAGGTTGGGGGAAGAAGGGAGTTGGGGAGAGGGGAGGAGGAAGTGGGATGGGTGTGCTCCGATTTAATGGGCACAATGTTAGGGTGTATGACACACAATTATAAGAAGGGCTTTATTTAACAAATGCAAACAATGTAACCTAATTTGTTGTACCCTCAATTAACCTAAAACAACAAAAAAGCCTCCAAAAATACTTTATGAGACCCCTGTAAAGTTTATACTAAACTGATAAGGACATTACACATAAAGATCAAAGGTTTTTATGCCTCATGACAAAAGCAAAAAAATGAATAAACATTAAATAAGTTTTACAAACAGACCAAAGATACTTCCAACTATCACGTCCCATGAATAAAATGTGTTTCATGCAAGAAAGGATTTTTGTTGCTTTATCATTTTGAAATCAAACCACTTTGGCAAACAAAGGAATAAAATCATGTCACTATTGTAACAGATAAAGAGAAACCTTTTGACATAATTTACTACTGACATAATTTGCTACTCATTTGTGATTTTTTAAAAACTCTGAAAATTACAGTAAATATCATACCTACTGGTTTAATACTGAGAACCTCCCCGTGACATCACAAAAGAGATAAAAATGCATACTATGACCAGATCTGTTAGACATTTTCTGGCAATCATAGCCTGGACAATGATACAGAAGGAAAAAAAAAAAAAAAAAAAAGAGGAAAAAAGGCATAAAGATTAGAAAAGAAGAAATTAATCCACCTATATTCATAAATTGCATATTTATGTTTCCAGCCTATTTAATAGCAACATATTGGTAATTTATTTTAATTGGTGAATGAATTTATAAAGACTGATGAAAAGCATGCAGTTAAACCTAAACGCATTTTATGGAGAATTGCAATTAGCACCCAACTTTTTACACACAGTCTAAGAAATGGTGAAAATAACCTACAGGATGCCAGGCACAGTGGCTTATGCCTGTAAACCTAGCCCTCTGGGAGGGTGAGGCAAGATCACTTGAGGTTAGGAATTTGAGACCAGACTAAGCAAGAGCAAGACCCCATCTTTACAAAAAATAGAAATTGTAGCTGTAGCCCCACTACTCGGGAGGTTGAGATAGAAGGATCACTCACTAAACATTTTATGAATATTATAAGGCATGAAAAACTTACACAATAGGTTATAGCTTTTAAGTCTTTTACCATATACTGATCTCATCAAAATTGAGAGGATTTTAACCCTAATTATTGTTGCCTATTATTTTTCTAACATTATGGCAACAGAGACTCATGAATATTAGATAAACTCTAGCTTACACACAACATTTAATCCTAGTGGAACAACATAAAGATCATTTTTGTTACAATTATTTTATAGCCTTCAGTTTAATGATTTCACTGACTAATTAGAGGTCAGCTTCTTATAAATGGTCGATAACCAAATTAAATTATTTCTCCACAAAAAATTCTATATTTTCCTCATTATTTCTTTCCTAACTCTATTCTAATTTTTGTTCTACCATAACCTTCTACCTGTACTGTACTACATTAAAAAAAAAAAATATGGAAAAAGCTCATTAGTAATATGCTGCCATGTGACACTTTCATTTTACTTTATAATTACAAATAAGATGCCCGTTCAGTGTAAAATGTCCAAAAAAATGCAGATATACCCTTTCATAGAAATAACCACCATTAGAAGTAAAGTATGTAATAAACATACATATCAGTATATATTTACATAGATAATACATTCATGTACATGTGAATACATGAATAAATTATAATTTGCTTGCTTTTTTATTAATATGTCTTGGAGATATATTCTGTAATTATTAGAGATCTGCCTAATTGGGTGTAAAATCTGCACAGTATTTGTTGTATAAATACAGTATATTTTATTAGAAATAGTTGTTTTTTTATCTTGTATCTATACTTTTATGCACATTTGACAAGTCCTATTGGGTACATTCATAGAAAGGCAATTACTATAGAAAAAGATAGACAAATTTAAAGTATTGCTATAAAAACATAATTTCAAAAACAGCACCATTAGACAAGAGGATCACTTGAGCCCAAGAGTTTGATGTTGCTGTGAGCTCTAATATCATGGCAAGGGCAACAAAGTGAGACTCTTGTCTCAAAAAAAAAAAAAAAAAAAAAAATCAACCATTTTAAAATATTTAAAAAACATTTTATAAAAATATAAATAATTAGAATTT
>CAUYPK010060666.1:0-14067 GCA_963574355.1 Loris lydekkerianus | reverse complement strand
ATTTAATAATGCAAAGTAATGATTTATGAATAAAGAGTAGAGGGAGATGATTTCTAATGCATGGCACCAGTGTAACCTTTGTGTTGTTAATCTCTTGAGAGTTAGAAATTTTGTTCCAGACATCTACTTCTCTATTTTTGTCCCAATACCATGCTGTTTTGATCACTATCGATTTGTAGTATAGTCTGAGGTCTGGTAGCGTCATTCCTCCTGCTTTATTTTTATTTTTGAGTAGTGTCTTGTAGCCTGCAAACTTTTGCTTGTTTTTGTTTCTTTTCCCATAGGAAAAAACCTTTCTCCTATGATAAATTCATATGCAGAACCCCATTAAAATGGAGCTTCACAGTGGCCTGGAGCCTCCTGTTCAGACTTCCTCTTGTGTCTGGCATTTTTATAGTAGGTGCTCAGTTAAATATTTGTTGACTTAATGAAGTAGGCCTTGGAGCCTGTCTATAGAACCCAATTGGTCATCTACTCATATTGAGCTTAGACTTGAACCTCCAATATGCCATTTAAGTTACTTGTAAATTTGGCCCTGTCCAAAGGTAACTTCCTACTCCTTGACCAAATCCTGAGCCATACCAACAATCTCACCATTCTCCAATTCACTTGGTGCTTCATAGTATCTGTGCCTTTGCGAAAGCTGTTTCCTGAGCCTGGAATGCCTTCCCTCCCACTTCTGCTGTGTGGATCTCCTGCTCTATGAAGCCTTCCTTGCTTTCTTGTTGGTTATCCTGTGGGCCTTATCTCTGTGATGATTATGCATCTGCTATAGTATTTGTGATGGTTTTGTAAAACTCCGTCTGTCACAGAACTCACTGGGGCAGGGTTTGGGGCTCTTAACTCACATCCTCAGTCTAGTATTGTGTCTGGCACTTAATGCTCAAAAAATATTAAATGTTATATAGGCTGGGAGTGGTGCTCTTGCCTGTATTTCTAGCACGTTGGGAGGTTAAAGTGGGTGGAATGCCTGAGCTCAGGAGTTTGATACCAGCCTGAGCAAGAGTGAGACCCTGTCTCTAAAAAAAAAATAGCCAGGCTTGGTGGCAGATGGATATAGTCCCAGGTATTCAGGAGGCTGAGGCAAAAAAATCACTTGAGCCCAAGAGTTTAAAGTTGCTGTGAGCTATGACACTATTGCACCCAACCCCAGGGCTACTGAATGAGAGATTCTGTCTCAAAAAAAAAAAAAAAAAAAAGAAAGAAAGAAAGAAAGAAAGAAAGAAAGAAAGAAAGAAAGAAAGAAAAATTAACTATTACATGAATGAATGAACAAGGGGATCAGTAGCAAAACTTCAACACATAAATATGGAATGGAAATAATAGTCACCCCCGTGGAGAGCTGTCATCTGGGGACAGACCAGGACAAGCCTCCTGAATGGAATGCAGAGGCAGACCCCTAGCAGTGTTTGTCAAGCACAAAAAAGGTGGCTCTGGCAGGGTGAGGAATCCATGAGTCTGGGTCTCAGCCATCGACAGCTGACAAAGGCCAGCCAATCAGTAGCTAGTTCTTCTAGCAATAGCCGCCTGCCCCTGCCTGAACACTCCTCTTTTCCCACCCCCACTCCTCCCTCAATGCTCACTCCCAGACCCAGACCCAGGCCCTGGAGAAGCTCCTCCCACTTCTATGCCCACCCCACAGGCTGGGGAAGAGCTGCTCCCACACTCTAGCTCCTGAATTTCCTTCAGAATCCTGTAGTTGGCTGTCCCATGGGCAGATACCAATAACCTCTTCTGCCCCTAAGAACTTGACTCAATTCCCTTCCCACATGAGACCCTTTTGAGAGTCTTTTTTTTTAAAACAGAGTTTCACTATGTTGCTTTCAGTTGAGTGCTGTGGAGTCACAGCTCACAGCAACCTCAAACTCTTGGGCTTCAGCGATTGTTTCGCTTCAGCCTCCCAAGTAGCTGGGACTACAGGCGCCCGCCACAATGCCCAGCTATTTTTTTGTTGTTGATGTTGCAGTTGTCATTGTTGTTTTAGTTGGCCCGGGCTGAGGTTGAACCTGCAGCCCCTGTGTATGTGGCTGGTGCCCTTACCCACTGAGCTACAGGCGCCACCCCTTTTGAGAGTCTTCAACTATCATTCTCTCTACTGGCCTCAGGTGGCATCAAAAGATGAGCTTTGCCAGCTCGGTGCCTGTGGCTCAAGCAGCTAAGGCGCCAGTCACATACACCTGAGCTGGCGGATTTGAATCCACTCCAGACCCACCAAGCAACAATGATGGCTGCAACCAAAAAAAAAAAAAAAAAAAAAAAAAGCCGGGTTTTGTGGCAGGTGCCTGTAATCCCAGCTACTTGGGAGGTGGAGGCAGAAGAATCGTTTGAGCCCAGGAGTTGGAGGTTGCTGTGAGCTGTGATGCCATGGCACTCTACCCAGGGCAATAGCCTGAGGCTCTGTCTCAAAAAAAAAGAAAAAAAAATCCTAGACTTAAAAAAAAAAAAAGATGAGCTTTGTCTCATGGGCTTGAGGAATATTAAATACAAAGCACAAATCTGGTAACAGAAAGGTCATTCAGTTCCATCAGTAAACTAGCCAGGCCCAGGGTGGGGAGAGAAGTCACAAGGAGCTCCACTGTAGTGGAAAACAGTGACCAGGCAATGGCAATGTCGTGGGCTATGTGCATGGACATACTCACGTTAAGCACCGACCTCATGCCAGGGACTAGGCTGCTGTCAGATATGCCAAAGTCTTGACTTATCTGATTGTTGGAATGATGAGTATACATCTCATTATTTAGATAGAAAACTAAGGTTCACAGAAATAAAATGACTTACCTAAAGTTTCACAGTTAAATGACTGTCAGCTGACACAGGCAAATAAAAGCCATTCACTGAAGAAAAAAAAAAAAAGGGGCAGTGCCTGTGGCTCAAGGAGAAGGGCCCTGGCCCCATATACCGGAGGTGGTCTGTTCAAACCCAACCCCGGCCAAAAAAAAAAAAGCCATTCACTGATTTTCCCCTCCCTTCATTGGGGAGAGGAGCATCAGGGATGCCTTCAGGTGCTTATTCACCTGAGGCTTGAAACTCCATCATTGATTCATTTATTCAACCAAAACTTACGGAGTACTTACTAGGTGTCAGGTACCTAGAAGAATAAGATGCAGGTCTGCCCTTAAGGAATTCACAGTCCTGTGGTGGAAAAGGAAATCAGACAAAGGCAATGCTTTGTATCATGGTTGAGTCCGTGGGAGCCTCAATCCAGTGGGTGGTCGTGGGAGGGTCCTGGTCCAGTGTGGGGGGTGTTATGGGAGGGTCCCAGTACAGTGTGGGTGGTCTTGGTCCAGTGTGGGGGGATCATGAGAAAGTTCTTGTCCTGTTGGAGGGTTATAGAGGGGTCTCAGTATAGTGTGGGTGGTCATGTGATGGTCCTGATGCAGTCAGGGGGTTATGGGAGGGTCCCGGTCCAGGGTGCATGTTTGTGAGAGTCCTGGTCCCACCAGTGTGGGCGGTCATGGGAGGGCTCTTGTGTAGTGTGGGGTGTTTTGAGAGGGTCCTGGTCCAGTCAGGGGTTATGGGGAGATACTGTTCCAGTGTAGGGGTATCATGGGAGGGTTCTGGTTTAGTGGGGAAGGGGGGAGGGTCATGGGACACTGTGTGAGGAAGGGATCTCTGGATGAGCATGCAAGGCTGAGTGGGGAAACAAGGAGAAGTGTCCAGAGCCCCTGGAGGAGTGTGTGTAGACCTGGCAGTTAGCCCTGCTACCTTGGCCCTGAAGCAGGTGAATAGATGGCCATTTGTGTATGTGTGTGAGTTCCAAGCTCAAGGGGGAAATTTGTGAGACCCAGGGTTGGTTCAAGTCCACTGCTGCTGAAAATTGCATTGTGTAGGTTAAGGTTACGAGCTTTGTAATTCATAAAGAAAAGAATACAGGAGGTTGCAAAAGCATTTCAGGCCACAAGAATGTCTTTGGAAGCCTTTCCTCAGACTCCTCCCTCTGTCTAGGAGCTGTAGGGACGTGTGGCTGAAGAATCCACATGGTCAAGTGGAGGGCCGTGGCTCCAGCTGGAAGGTGGCATCCTGTGGTGACCTTATGCCTTGCATAAGGCATAGAGCCCTCTGCTTGCAAGAGCTATCTTTGGATGGATTTAAAGGTGGGATTCTTCTAAAGGGACAGTCTTCCCCAACCCTACCCCACTCTATTTACATAATGTAAATCTGAAAGAGAAGAAATGAACCCATCTGACTCAAATCCTATTAGCTTTCTCTGTGCCCCTTCCATTATACGTGTTTTAGGGGGACAAAGGTCCAAGGTCATCTTGGGGTCTTGAAAAACTCACCCTCTTTCTGACCCCTAACACTCACATAGGACAGAAAACCAGCATAAAAAGGGCTCCGAGGAGGCCTGGAAAGGTTCCAGGCGAACGCCCATCCTCCTGCCATGTTCTAGTGATGAGCACTTGGGCCACGGCTCACACCTCAGTTACGTCATCTGCTTGGCAGTTGTAGGTTAAATGAGTCAAGGTAGATAAAGCCCTTGGTACCTGCAGCTGTCTGGGTTTAGTTCTCCAGCTCTGCCCTGTCAAGCCTGGCAATGAAGGCCTCCAGACCAGCCTCTTCCCTTCCTTCCCCACAAGTTGCTTTAAGCCTTCCAGTGATTCAGAGACATTGGTTCATCCTCACCTGAGTCCTCCTCACCTGAGACTGTGTGGCTCTCCCTCGCCACAAGGGGGCATGTTGGCGCATGGTGGACAGCATCTGCCATCCAACTTTCCAGCAAGTTCGATTATTAAATACATGTCAAGTCCTAACATTTTGCCATCACTCCCTTGGACTTCTTGTTTCACTTTCCCTTAACAATGTCAGACAAACTGTCCAACTTCCCCGACTCCACAACTTTCAGAGACCTCAAGCACAATTCCTTCTAGTTCCCTTGTTAGTGGTAGGAGCTGAGCTCTCACTACTGCTGTTGGCTTTGACACGATGTTTACTAACACAAATGTAGAAATAGTTATGGTCAGATGTACATAGTTGTGTACCACATGTTCAGAGTGGAGCCAGTGATCAATCCTCTGTTGGCTCTGGGGCATAATAGCCTTCACAGAGCCTGTAACATAGAAGTAGTGGGTTTTAAAGGTTGAATAGGAGTTCATATGAAGAGAGAAGAATATGGGATAATTTTTGGGTAGAGTGATGTGTAAATTTTGGGTAGAGGATGTGTAATTGTGTCGAGGAGTGGAAGGCCTGGGTAGCAAGGCCCTGTTGAATGTGGTGGGGAGGGAGAGAGACTAGGCCGTCATAAGTTTATATAAAGGATGTTCAAGGTCACTGGGGTGAAGAGCATCAGGGAGGGCTTCATGGAAGTGCTTATTCACCTGAAGCTTGAAACTCCACCATCAATTCATTTATTCAACCAAAACTTACTGAGCACCTCCTAGGTGCAAGGTGCTATGAGTATCAAGCGAGGAGTTTAGAGTTTGTTATCTTGAAGGCAGGAATGGAGAGCAGTATGACAGGGTGGTATCAACCAGCTCAGATATCCGATCTTTCAAACTATCTCTGGCACATAGGAGGGGACATTTCATTAGTGCCCCAGAGGCCTTCCTTCCCCAGCAGTCACATCTAAAGTGGAAAAGCCTTCACTAAACACAGCAGTTCTCAAACTTTTTGGTCTTAAGACCTGTTTTTCATATTAAAAACTATGCAGAAACCCAGAAGAGTCTGTTCATGTAACTTTTATCTGTTGATATTTACTAAATTCAATATCAATACAGGAATTTTTTTTTTTTTTTTGAGACAGAGCCTCAAGCTGTCACCCTGGGTAGAGTCCCGGGGCATCACAGCTCACAGCAACCTCCAAGTCCTGGGCTTAAGTGATTCTCTTGACTCAGTCTCCCAAGTAGCTGGGACTACAGGCACCCACCACAATGCCCGGCTATTTTTTGGTTGTAGTTGTCATTGTTTGACAGGCCCAGGCTGGATCCGAACCTGCCAGTTCTGGTGTATGTGGCTGGCACCTTAGCCGCTTGAGCTACAGGCGCCGAGCCCAACACAGGAATTTTTAAAATATTTAATTCATTTATAATAAATCTATTACATGGTAGAATTAAGAATACCTTTTTATAAAAAATAACTATTTTCAAAAATCGTGATGTGACTGGCATTGTGTTTGAGATTTGCAAATCTGTGTTTTCTAGTTTAATGGGAGACAGCTGGATTCTCACATCTGCTTCTTCATTCAACCTGTTGTGACGTCATGTGTCATGTGCCCTTTGGGAAATTCCACTACATACATATCAGAGAGTGGGAGTAAAAATGGCAATCAGAATCTTATGTTTTTATGAAAATAATTTTTACTCATAGACCCCGGGTAAAGGCTCCACCTCCCACATGTTAAGAACTAGCAAGGACCAGGCAAATCACCAGAGGAATAGGTACTGTCGAAACAACAAGGAGGTTTGACCTGCACAGGTTTAAAACAAACAGACAATAAAAACAGCACGGAGGGATACAGAAATCAGGAGGGATGGAGGCTGAGCTTAGGGAACGTAACAGAGCAGGAACTAATGGCCGACAGCATCACTCAGGGTGACTTTGGCACCAAGCACCCAAGGCTTGCCTCCTGGCTCTGCTCTGACTGCAGTTACCCCATTTGTAAAAGGGCAATACTGCCTCAAATATGTCAACCACTTGGCACAGAGTGAGACAGCGGGCTTGAAAATGTTAGTGCCTTTTCTTGGGTCATATTAGGACTCCCAAACCTAGCAGCATCTGCTTAGTAGCTGGGAGACACGAGTAAGGCTGTGGTAGGCTGCTTTTGCTTCTGCAACGTGGGGTCAGACGCGGATCCTAAATGCACACACCTTGAAGGCTGGTGTATTCGCATAGCCACTTTGTCCAAGGCCACAGCGTGATGCAGCCACCTGTGCTCAAATACAGGAGGCATGGAGGTATCCTGCACGGAACAAGGAGGGGTGCCAGCCCCTCTGCACTTCGAATGGCTCTGCCCCTCCCTGAAGCATCTTGTTCATCAGGAGGGGGAAGCGCTCAGTATACTCATTCCAATTGGCGGATTTTTTTCAGCATGAAGACAGTTTGGCCAGGGGATAGGATGTGATCATGCAGACACAATTACATCTCTTAAAGAGCTGAAGGATTGACACAAGGAAGAAGGGTTAAATTAGCTCAGGGTGACTCCCATAGTGAACTGGGACCTGAGGATGGCTAGGCAGACAGGCAGTGGGAGCCTGATGCAGGCATCCTTCAGTCACCGGGGCATCTGGAATCCCAGAGGTCAGAGTCGCCATCAGGAGTTGTCCAGTGGAGGCTTGAGGCCACTCGTGAGGGAGGCACCATGCTTCCCAAATTGGAGTTTCTGTGCCTCTGGCAGCCTGGAAAGACTATCAGAGGAAATCAAAAGAAACATCGAGAAGGGAAGAAGGTCAGTCCCCTGAGTCGGGTGGAAGAAGCAGTGGGCCTTTTTCAGGCAGGCTTGCCAGGTTCTCTGCCAAATTTGACCTGGAAGTTGGATGCAGCTCCCAATCCTGTGGCCTAGAAACTGACAGGAAAAAAAATGCAGCATTCTTAGAAGCTGTTGCTAAAAAAAGAAAACTTTCTGTTCCTAAAATGCTGAATGTTTGGGCCGTGCTGACCAGCTGAGTGGGAAGCCTGCCAGCTGCTGGGGAACACTGAGGTGGTCACAGTGAAGAGAGAGGACAACAGCACCCGAGATCAAAGAGGAGCTCCAGAAAAGAATTCAGTGACACTGTCATCGTGGGAGAAAGGTAGAGAGAACTCCCAGATGGTCTTTTTGACTTCAGGGTAGGCAGTTGGCACCCACATCAAAAACAAGCCTGGCTTTTGTAAAAGAGGCCCTCCAACCCACTCCGTCCACTGCCGCCCCCAGCCCCAGGCAGGCATTGACAGCTCCGCTTTACAGATAAGAAAACCAGAGCACTCTGACTAGGCTGGGGTCACCCAGCTGATGTGGGTAGGAAGATGGCTACGGGGGTCTAATTGACTCCAAGTCCCCACCCAGGCCCTCGGACCTGGCCTTGCCCCAGGCGCCTCGGTAGCACAGCTGTCATCCCCTCCATCTAAGTCTCAGATGCACACCCATCTGGAACTAGCCGGCTCACTGGAGCATGAGTCAGCCTCTCACAATCTGGTGCACAGGTCCCTGGGGCCAAGGAGGGAAACAGTGCTCAGAGCCATTGTTCATTGTCTCTCAGCTTCTCAGGTGGCTGTCAGGGCTGAACAGGGGGTGGGGGTGGGGCAAAAAAGGTAAAGAGCGCCTAGGACCACAGAAAAGATAACAAATAGCATCTTGCCCGTTTTCCATTTATCGACCCAACACTGCCCCAGCATCTCGGCAGATGCTCTCAGTCTTATTTTAAGGAGTGATAAACACGGACAATTCTGATTCGGGTTGTCCTGTTTACAGCAGATATTTACAATCAGCCGAGGGAACAGAGAGAAGTTCCTGGCCCAAATTATAGGGGTAAAGAGGGTCCTGATAAGGATTCCTGGAGGCCAGGCAGGCTTTTGGATACAGAAAAATGAGCAAGAAAAAGGAGATGGAACGATCCCAAGCCACTTGCGGCCCAGGCGACTGCTCATTGTCTGCTGAATGTACTCAGAGAAGCAGCATTCGTGAAGAAGTGTGACAGAGCACAATGCTTTGGGGAGCCGGGTGCTCCCACTGATATGCTAACTTAGTCTCCTTCATCAGCACAAGCACCAAAACACAGACGGGTCTCAAGCCCCAAGTAGGAGGCAGCCTCCTGGGGGCAGGCGCCCGGAGCACCGAGCACCAGAGCAGTGCTAAGTTAGGAAACGGCCTGAACACATTTCACTTCTAGTCAGAATGCCACTAAAATACTAATGCCGTGGCTGTGCAAGGAAAGTGGCCACGTGGGGTGGTGGAAAGGGACTCGCTGCAGATGCAGAGGTGAAACCCATGTTGAGAACAGAGCCAAGCTCCTCACTGTCCTGGAAGGAATTAGCAACATGAAAAGGAAGAAGACAAAACGAGCCATTCTGGCATGGGATCAGAACGAATGGCACCAGTGAATCGTTTTCAACATCTATGCGTATGTATACAAATACAGATGTTTTTGTGTGTCCACGGAGACAGCTTTGGAGCAGGGAGCACACCTAGAACAAGGTGCTGGTTTCTAAATTCAATCTCCATTAAAGAGAACTAGAACTCCTCGGTGCATGGCTGATTCCAGAACCAAGGGACTAAAGTATAAGAGCCTGTAATAAGTTACTGTGCCAGAAAGCAGGGAAGAACTCAGAGAAGTAAGGGCAACAAAATGCAGCACGTTGTCCTGGATCGTATCCTTTTGCTATGGAAGGCACTGAGGACCAGGATAAAATTTAAAGGAGTTCCCTAAGGTGGTGGTGGTAGGTTATATGGGAGCTCTTGTGCTGTTCCTGTAACTTATCTGCCAAGTTTGAAATGGCACAAGGATGAAAAACTGCTAATCGCTTTCTGCAAAAATGATATAAAAATTATACAACCATCTTGAGTTACAACACTTAAAGACATGAGTAAAAATATTTTACAAGTAAAGCAATATGCAATTGATCAGTAAAAATAACTTCGCTTTTGGATAATTTCCCATGAATGGGAGACAATATAAAAATTAGTTACAATGGTGTCAAGGAAGCGGAAGAAGCCCTAAGTGACTAAAAGAAAAAACTAGGAGGAAAACTCTAAAATAGAGAAAAAAGCTAAACGTTGCCAAAAATCACTTTTTTGTATTTATCAAATCATTGAAGAAAGAATCCCAACCCCAAGTTTTTTAAGACATAGTCCCACCACCAAATATTTATTCTCAACAAATCTTCATTTTGAAATAATTTATCATGTTGTCTAACTTTCTATTGTGTGCAAACAAAACTCTCATGGCTTATATTAATTGTGCAGCCAAATAAAAACTGTGCAGTTTCAAGACAACTTAGGACTTTGTGTCAATAGATAGAAGCTATCTCTAACTGAGCTCAGGATCCAGTTACCAGCAGTTCCAGTTTTGATAGGCACATTTTAAGTGTGTGGGACCATTTACAGGTTAACAAGCCTGTGATGGTTAATTTTTGTCAACTAGACTGGGTAAAGGGATGCCTAGATACGGAAGGTAAAGTGTTATTTTGGGGTGTTTCTGAAAGAGGTCAACATATACCAGTAGATTAGGAATGTCCTCACCAATTGAGGAGACATTACTCTCACTGTTAAGGGCCCAAACAGAACACTGAGACAGAGCTGTATCACTCTTTTCTTGAGCTGAAAGCCATCTGTTTTCACCTTGGACATCTTAAGCCTTTAACAGTGCAACCTCCCTCCATATTCTGAAGTTTCTCAGGTCTTTTGGTTTGGACTTAATTACATAATTGGCCTTCTAGTTCTCTAGCTGCAGACAATATATTGTGGGATCATCCCCATGATCACATGAAGTCAATCCCCATAATAATTCTCCTCGGTTTTTCTGGAGAACACGACTTACACAAAGCCCATGTAAAGGGCTAACGGAAGTGGAAGCTATAGCTTTCCAATCTTTCCATCACGGCACACATGATACTAGCACACACACTGGGGAAACAAGAGGCTGCTTGGGGTTGGGGCTGAGGTGGTCACGTTTCCCAGCTGCCTGGAAACCACCCCATGGGCTGAGGATCATCACTATCTCTGAATAGCTACACCTCTTGAAAGCTGAGTTGGGAAGCTCTGGAATAGAAAGGTGAGGAGGGCTTAAACCAAAGGCAACAAGAATGAAGAATTAAGTTTGACTGAGACAGGAGGCAGAAGGCTAGAATGACTGTTTTCCAATTTGTGTTCCTGGAATCCAAGCTGGGTTACACCTGAAAGATCCATTACCAGTAAGATGTCTCTGTCACAGTACTTCAAGCTCAATGGCAGAGACCAATATGGTACCCACAGCACCACACACGGATCAAACTTGTCATCACTGTTTCTTTGATTCTCCCAGCCTCCTCTCCACAGTGAAAATCCTATCCGAAGGACCTCTGCTTTCCAAGCCTCAACTTCACTGTAGCGAAGGCTTTGTAACCAACTTGTCACTCATCACTGTCCCTGCAGTTCACACGATTAACAGCACTTACCCAGTTAAGTCCAAGTTTTTACTGTCTCATCACCACCCTCCTCATCCTCCCATCCCCAAACTAGTTTTGGAAGCTACCTTGCTGCCTGAATGGCCTGCCATACCCCTCCTTCCAAGGTTCTGCCACTTGTCTTCCAGCTGTGGTTAAGATGTCTCCTCCTGGCTCAGTGCCTGTAGTTCAAGGGGCTAAGGCGCCAGCTATATACACCAGAGCTGGCAGGTTCGAATCCAGCCTGGGCCTGCCAAACCACGACAGCTACAACCAAAAAATAGCCAGGCGTTGTGGTGGGCACTTGTAGTCCCAGCTACTTGGGAGGCTGAGTCAAGAGAATTGCTTGAGCCCAGGAGTTGGAGGTTACTGTGAGCTGTGATGCCACAGCACTCTACCCAGGGCAACAGCTTGAGGCTCTGTCTCAAAAAAAAGTTTTCTCCAGCTGTCCTAATGCTGCTCCCATGGCCTAAGGATTCTCAGATGTATTTATGACTTCTGGTTTGGTTGATCTACCACTATGCCAAGTGCTCAGTGCTGAATTTCATTACTTCACTCTAAGAACAAGAAATAGCAACATCTAAGATGAATTTTCAAAGCAGTTGCTCAAACGCCACTGGGCTAGCATATCAGACACACAAATCTCCTTGAAGTGAATAATCGGGGTTATATAACTCCCCAGAAAGAGCCTGTCATGGTCACGTGGACACCAAACTGAAGCTAAGGGCTGAAGACAAGAGTCTAAAAATATCAGAAAAGGTATAAAAACCATCATACAGTTTAACATATGATGGTCTGGTCAGTTTAGAACAGAGGTGTCAAACTGTCCTTAGAGGGCCAGACAGCATTATTTTGGCTTTGCAGGACATACAGTCTGGGCAACTATTTAACAACAAATCTTTGTAGCACAAAAGTAGTTATAAATACTATGTAAACAAATCGTCGCTCTTTCAATAAAATAGACCCTCAATAGCTGATCACTTCCCCACACTGTAAGCTCCTTGAGCTTACTTTCAGAGACTAGACATGAACCACCCGTGCTATCAATACAGTAGGCTCGTTCCTTACACTGACCAGTGTGTTACTGAGTGGTTACTTGAGTGGTTTATTGTATTGTGGACACTGAAATGTAAACCATAACTTTCAAGTGATGAATCATGTAAAACATAAAGACCATTCTGAGCACATGGACTACACGAACGTGGAAACCAGACTTGGCTCATACAGCTGTAGTCTGCCAACCCCTGGCTTAGAAGGACAAGTACAAAATGGGTCAGGGAAGCAAACTGAAAGGGAAAAACCTACCAAAACAGTCTTGGTCGTAAGATACTCATTCCCTGAAACTGCTTGCTTTTGACAAAGTATTTTGTAGCAGTCAGGCTGGCTTCTAGAAGTATGGAAAAACTGGGAATTCTACTGTACTCTCTTAAAGCCCATCAAATAGCCTATCTCTGTGTTGATGTGTTGGCCGAGAAAAAACCCAGGAGATCCAATAAAACTGATCTGTGCTTGGGTCTCCTATATGCAACATTCACCAACGATGGATCAGTGATAGAGGTGTTGCTAACTTTCACAGATTCTATGTGTTAGAATCATTTAAAAAAATGAGAAATGCAATGCTGGATGTATTGAAAATATTTTATAATCAATTCTCTAGTATCCTAAGCCAGCTGGTACAGGAAAAAAATACTAGAACATTTCAGTTTTTTTAAACAATAAAAAAGAAATATTTGACTAGAGGATGGCATAAGAATTTTACAAATACAAATGTAGGCTTCCTCACATTTCCCAGAGCAACTGAACAATAAAAATATTTCAAGAAATAGTTGACAGTATACCTCAAATGCAAAATTCCAAAGTCAAACAGCCACTTACATTGAGAGATTTACCAAAATTGTAAATTAAACAATTAACAGCAAAAGGCACAAAAAGCCTATTTCCTTTATGGTGTCTTGACTGGTCCTTTAAGAAACAGATAAAAGTTATTATAAAGAACAATCAAAACTTGGCCTGAGCTCTCTTCTGGTAATTATTAATCTTACTATCGGTAGATTTGTTGTCCAAGGACAAAGGCTCCATGACACCAACTTCTGCTTTCATTTTCCACAGAAAAGAAGAGGCTGCTCCTGGCTTTTTGTTTTCCTCTTTCCAGTTTTCACTATGCACTGAGCATTAAGGTAGCAGATATAGTGTTGTAAAATAAATGAGAATTTTCCATTATTCGACCAGAAACACCACCCCTCTTCCCAACTCATTGCTCTGACTTGAAAGATGAACGTATTTATGAGTCTTCATTAATTCTCCTGAGACGTGCATGATCCATTATAAAACATACAGTAATACAAAGTCCAAAAGCCTTTCAAATCCATGAAAGAAACACATGAAAATTAAACATGATACACTGTGAGGGAAAATCATGATTTCATTTATTTTCATATGAGACAGGTTACGAGTGCATGATGTAAAAGCTTAAGTCACCACCGAACTGTGCTAAGGACACTGCAAGAGATTATGCAGGGAGAAATTTGTGCAAATTCATCTTCTTACTCAGTATCAGATGATTTAAAAAACCTCTTTAAATAGTCTTGTTTATATTCAGAAAAATAGATTTGAAAAACTGAACAACCAGAAATCTGCCCCGTTATAACCAAATAATAATGCTTATAAAGGGTGTTCTAAAGAAAAAATTGAGATGAAAAAAATCCAAATAAAAGCCAACACTGCTATTAAGATTTTTCTTTTAATATGCCATGAGATTAACTTGATTGTATATTTTCCAAAGTACTTTTCCAGCCACATCTCCCCACCCTTCCAAGAGATTTCATCAGTCTTTCCAATGTAGTAAAAGATGCTGGATTATAGTTTTGTCCACTTTCTCGTTTTGAAAACAATATAGTTCTAATGACTTTAATGGTAATATACTCTTATCTAATAAAGAAAAACATTTACAAACATCAGAAACCCAGTTTTGAAACATTTGCATTAATTTTGAACTGAATCAGCATTTTGTGTTTT